>VNJN01005863.1:49737-234207 GCA_008042485.1 Drosophila mayri | reverse complement strand
AATTCCTGTTGGCCAAGTTATGATAATTGAAATTCCCAAAAAATGAGCCAAAAAAATTTTTCAAATTTTGTAAGGGGTTGCATCGTCAAAATTCAAAAAAATTAAATCGTTTGTTTATTGAAAAAGTAAAAATGCAGATTTGTTAGCCTTTTGAAAACTAGCATAGAACAGCTTTCCGATTCAAAATTAGTTTCCTGTTGGCCAAGTTATGATAATTGAAATTCCCAAAAAATGAGCCAAAAAAATTTTTCAAATTTTGTAAGGGGTTGCATCGTCAAAATTCAAAAAAATTAAATCGTTTGTTAATTGAAAAAGTAAGTATTTTGGCCGGGCCAAATATTTCCATGAACAATTCATGCAATGCTCGCATGCAGAAACCGAATTGTGGCCAAAACACATAGGGGCCAGTAAGAGGCTCTACCAGGCAGAGGGAGAGGCAGATTTGTGTGTGTGAGCTGAACCCTGAACCAAATTAAACTTTAGTTATTTATATTAAAAATTGTGCTTTATTGATGTGGTTTATATACATGTGGCCGGCATCCCTTTATCCCTGTTTTATGAAGGGCAGTGGTTTAGTTTATGTGATTTTTTTTAGCTTTTTATTCTGCTCCTCCGCAGATGTTACATATATTGAGGGATTGGAGCCCCACACATTCGGTTTTCAGTTGAATTTTCTTTCGGAGCACACTTCGCTTAACTTGACCTTTTTTTTCTTGTTGTTGTGGGGGGGGCTGGCTGATGGCAAGCAAGTTAGATGTGGAGCTGGAGCCATGTGTTTGGCAATTTCCTGGCTACGAACGAACGAGTTGACCGCAAAAAAGCCAGGCCAAAATACAAAGAACGAGAGCAAATAAAAACCAAACCCAGGCAATCAACAAATACATATCAACAGCACCTTATAAAAGTATTTGAACCCTATGCTGACCAAATTTTATCGCATTTGACACACACCCACACAGAGAAGCATGGCATTGATTTTGGCTTTTATTAGCTGCACACAACAAGGCGGAAGGAAACTGGCGAGGGGTAAGGATATTGAGGCATTGGGGCTTCATCCTCATCCCCCTACCTTCTCTCTTTCTCTCTCTTCTAAAGGGTGAACTTCAGCTGCAATTGCCGTAATCCATTGCTAGAGTGCCGGCTTGGCAGGGATCACGTCCAGCGGCGTTGGCTGGGAGTATATCTTTTTAAAACATTGTTAAAGTTTTTCCCCCTCTGCAGCAGCCGCGTCTGCTGCTGATTGGCAACCCTTCAACCCAAGCTTTATCACAGGTTTAGCCCAAGCGAAGGTATATACATTTTCTCAGGTATCTGCCTAAAATAACTATACAGAAATTAATAAAGATATAGATAATATATAAACAATTCCAACTCTGTTTAAAAAACAATAGCTTCTCCTTTAGTTTTTCGGCTTGAATATATTCATTGATATTAAACTTGAGTTTCCCAAAGCCAAAAATATACAATCCTCTGTTCGTATTCTCAACTTTTCATTGTCTTTTTGTATATATTGCATTGCCAATTTTTTTCGGCTAAGAGGTATTCGTGAAGCGTGCCTTTCAAGTGTCTGGCTTTTTATTGAATTCGAGTTCAATTTGTTTTTATTGATTTGCCATTTTGCACTACCCCCAGAGATGTGACGGAAATTGTCAATGTTTTACAATAGTTGCGCAGCTCGCCCTGTGCTGAATTTTCACCCCGCTTCCAGCGTTGCCTTAACCCGCGACCCCGGCTACATCATCATGGCTTTTTGAGTTTTATGTGCACTTGATAAAATTTCAATAGTTGAATATACCAGCACTCCCCTCAGCCAAAGTCCCGCTGGTGTTCCTTGTTGTTTTACGCTCGCGTTGCCTTTCGGGATTGCCCTTAGTTTTATGTGATATTAAAATTGATAGCAAATCGCTGCTGCAACGCATTTCAAGTGCTCACTTTTGCACCCGATACCGCCGACGCCGCTGTTGTCCTGCTCCTCTAAAGTTGAGCTGGCAGCTTTGTCTTCTCTTCTCCGTTTTTATTTTATGGCTCTGAGCTGTGTAAGCCGAACACTGGCGCTTGGGCAAATTGTTTCTCCATGCGAATTTCAATAAAGCCAATTCCATATTGCGCATACGCACTGCGTGACGTGGAATATCACCATGGCATGCTTTATGCTCGACTGGTATTGTTCGAATATTTTCTAGCACAAAAGCCAAGCGCATCAAAGCAATCGAATGGAGCAGAAACTATATGAAAGTATTAGGGGACTTGGCCCTTTGTGCTTTGTTCCACAGGGGAAAACATTGTTTTTATGCTTTTTTAAATATATTTAAAAATATATTTGCTATAAGCCTGTGATAATTTAGCATAAGCAAGAGATTTTTTTAAGAAATTGATTTAAACTAACTAAGCAAGAGCTTTTTTACCTAAATATTTTCCATAAAACATCAAAATAAATATAAAATAAAAACTATTTCTTTTTGTGAAACTATCCTTTTATATATGTCAAATCTATTAAAGAATACATTTTACTAAACAATAAAGTTTATCTTCTTCGTCAGTCCAAATATGATTGGTTATTTAATTGCATCTTTTGCCCAGCTTTAAAACAATGCCGCAGGAACAATGAGGACAGGACCTCACATATGGACAGTTTCGAAATGCTTGGCTAATCCAAGAATGGCAGACAATGTGTGAAGCTGACCGTTCGAATTTCCGAATGCATTTTCACATTTTCGCATTTTCCAATGCCCGACTGCATTTGCAACCGAAACAAAGAAAACGCACAAAAGCCAAGCCACCCGCCAAAGTTCCACCTATGGCGCCCCCATTTTCCTGGATTCGTGGGCGTGGCTGCGTGTATAATTTGCGATTTATGTGAGCCATGTTGACAGGAAGAGGGCAGCGTGGAGTGGATGGATGTGGTGGTAGCTGGCAAACAACAGCGGCTAACACGTGCTGTGCGTCATCTAATGCGGCTGACAAACACCTATACGCAGACAGAAGCACCCACAAAGCATACGCACACACCCGGAGCAAACACACCCACGCACTCCCACCCAAAAGGATGTTGCACAATGTGTCAAATGTCATATGTGTGTCTCTAATAAATTCACTCAAATGTTTCAATACCCGCACGCCTGCCAGCATAATAAAAAGCACCCCTCGCACTTGGCGTCTCATCGCGACACTGACAAACTGCGAATCTATGGCGACATAAGCAGACAGGCGAGTGTATTCTCCCAGGATATGGGCGAAAAAGACTTTATAGGCACTGGAAATAATTATGTATAGGATTTAGAAGATGTGAGGAGATTTAACATAAAATAAAACAATTAAATACTTACTAAATAATTCTTTTATTATTGTGCTTTGCAAAACTTCCTCTTCTTGCTTCGTAGATTTCCTAACATAAATAGGAACATTAATATATAAATATAATATTAATGTTCCTATTTATGTTAAGTTGTAAGAACAATATTCATTATTACTTTAATATTATTAATAATATGTGTTCTTTATTTTTTTATAAAGCAATCAACGCTTTAAACTTTCTTAAAACCAAAGATCGTAGGTAAAACAAATAAATAAAATCTCCAGGAAAATAATATTACTATTTTATGGTAAGTCTTAATATTTTGAATTATTTATTAACAATTTTAAGTACTATGCTTTTACCTCCTTAAATTTACTTTACATTTTCTCAGTGTATCTAAGAAATGAAATATTAAATCAGTTGGGTTGGCTGTCTCGTCCTATCTTTTTGTCTTGTTATCCTCAAATGAATCTTAAATTACCAACATATCCCGCTGTCAATTGTATTGCGTCTGATCGGAAACAAACCCATTATGGCACGCACAGGCAATTGAAAGGACCCCGTTTAACATTTCCAGGACCCTTTTATTTGCAGTACTCTGTATTTTGACAATTTGGAATTAAATTGGGTTTTCTTGTAGTGTTTACCATATACAACAGATTGTGGAAAACTGAAAAACCAACAAATAAAGTGTGTCATCATATCCTTTATAGTTTTAAAATGTAATATTCTTTGAAATAGAAATAAAGGTAAAGGTTTTTATCCATCAATGAGTTATTATGGCAACCAAAATGCAGTCTTCCCGTTTGCCAAATCTCAAAAGTCGCATTAAAGGTCAAATAAATTTGGCCTCTCTCAGAAATGGGTTGCAAAACTATTAGAGGTTTATATGGCCGCATGAATATTTATAGTAAAGTGTTTACAAATAAATTGCCAACGAAATGGCAACGTCTACAATGCGACCCCAAAAGCCAAATGAACTGCAAACAATGCAGCGGCGACTCCTAAATAAATATATACCACATATAGAATACATATACACACGTTGCAGATGGGCCCAAGAATTTTGTCATTGAACTCGAAAGTCGCCGGCGAAGGAAGGAAGCAATTCAGGGGAGAGGAAGCCAAGTTGAAATCTATTTAATTGCAAAATCACAGCCAAAATGGGCAACGTCGGATGTCTTTGGCTTGAGTGTGGGATTGTTTTTCTTCGCCGATTCTGATTCGGTTCTTGGCTGCGGATCCCAGTCGAAAAAGGCCCGGATCCGTGCCAGAAACCTGAGCCGGATGAGCGGCCAGCGGTGCCAGCATCATCGTCAGTGCAATCATCGTCATTCCACCCACCCCCCTGGTTTGCCCCCTTGGCTTGGCAAGGACTGCGGCTGCGGAACTGGGTGGAAAAATACCCATAGCCGGGTACGGACATTTCGGCTACGTTTGTCCGTAACAACAAAAGTGCATAAATTTAATGCGGATTTTGGCAAACGATGCGACAACGTTGGCTTCATGTGCCAAGTTCTGAGCCCCCGAGAACACCCCGTGTTCCGACATCGTCGGACACATCTCTAGGCCTCGGCCATAGCCCCCTATCCCACTGTCCGACCAGGCGAGTCAACCCTCGGAAGCCTCCAAAAACCCTGGCCCAACCCACACGGCTCCGTGGAAATTCTATGCATTTCCGTGTTGGCATTTGTCGCTGGTTCATTGTGTGAACTCGGCGCGACTGCAGATGGGGACAGAGGTTCGAGGTTCAAAAATAAGGCACAACAAAAATATTTAAAATAAATATATACTTGAAGAATTTTATAAATTACAATTAAGAAACATTAAATAATAACATTAAGCTTTACATTTATTATATCTCCAACACAAGAGATTGTAGTAAAAATTAATTTAAAGCTTACTTTAAATTCAAATTCTTTTGGAACCCTTTGGAAATTTAGAAAGCCACTTATATAACTGGTAAATCTATATATTTTTATTAGTTAGTTTATTAATAATTAAAAAAGTATTACCTACTTGCACAAATTTGCACAGGAAACAAATTAAACCCAAGCCACTGTTCATTTTGGTTAACGAATAGGAAGAGGCTCAGAGGCTTTCCACTTGACGTCTCTCACACTCTCTGGACTGCTCGCTGCAGCTTCATTTTCCACCCAACTGGCCCTTCCCCGCTTGGTTTCTCTGATTCTCCCGGCTATCTCGTTGCCATTCTCCAAACTCTCACCCTGTGTAGGCCGACGCTATATGCATTATAATTTGAGTGGCATGTTGAGAGTGGCTTTTGTTTTGCTTTTAATTAGATTTACATTGGCCACTTTTCAGTTGCGAATCCAGTTTCGGCCTGCTCCCAATTTTCGCCGCATTTCACCCCGCCGGCGTGACTTTCCCGGGCCTTTCATCAAGTCTGGCCTAACTAGCAATGCGCTTTGTTTATTTTGGCGCCTCCCGCAGTGTCCGCTCACTCGGTGTCCTTGTTGTTGTCCTTTTTTTTTGGGTTGCTCTTTGTGTTTCTGCCGAGTTATTTTCAACAGCTTCACTTTTTGCACTTCCGCTTTGTGTGTCACTAATTGCTTTTGTGTTGCAGTATTTACAATTGTTTTGATTCATTTCTTGTCAGAGACCCCCCTGCCCCCCCAGCGACCAGTATCCTTGCTGCTTAATTAAATGCACTTTGAATGTCCTGTCTGCACTTGCCTCTAGGCCTTTGAGTCGTGTTCCTCTCTAATCACGTTCTCTAATGAAATTTAATGAAATCTCTGAATGTGTTTGTACGCCGCAGAGAATTGAGCCAGTTGGGATGTGTCCTGTGGGCTCCTGTGGATAGTTAGATTTCTTTCAGTTTTTATTAATTTATGCATATTAAACTATTTAAATTTAATATTAATAAGTTTAATATTAATTAAAACTTTGTAGAAAATCCCTTTGCCTTTTCGAATAGTTGGACACTTTCCTTGTCCTTTTTATAGATTTGTAGTTTTGCATTCAATTCACGTCCTGCAATTTAATTAGCTTCGGGACCAAACTTAAATGAGGAAAATAACTCAACGGTTTTTTGAATGGCGCGGCATAATGAGTGAAGCGGCGAATATCCATCCATTCACTGATGAGGCTGCTAATTCAAAACCGGAAAAGCTTTTAACCAATTTACATAATTTACCCCGGCTTAGTCCAAGTCCAAGACCAAGTCCGAGTCTGGCCCGGCCATTTTTCTCTTGGCCAACATCGCCGCCGCCCAACGACATCTTTAAAGAAATTAATTAATGAAATGTTGATTAACTTTTGCCATTCAGCCAAGTTGAGTTGCTGCCGCCTCTCCCTCTTGCGAGTGCAGCTCTGTCTGAGATTTATGTCAAGGCATTTATCATGGCGCAAAGGAGTAAACAAGTCCTGGGCGTTGCGGACTTTTCAGGGGGGAGGGCAAAGGCTGGCGGCTGGCATCCGCCAGGATGCGGAAAGGGGCGTGAGCATAATCCACAAAATTATGCGCACTAAAGCTATTTACAATTCGTAAAATTTATTTTTAAAATGTTTACAGTGGGCGTGGCCGGGACGAGCTTGGCCCTGGCTTGACTTCGTTTTGTCTGGCAGGACTTTCAACTGGGATGGAATGGTGTGGGCGTGGTCGCCTGATGGCTTGTCCTTGTCTGAGGCTAATTAGCGTGACTGCGCCAAAAAACCCAGAGTGACATTCGCAAGGGTCAGAAAGAGGAAATCAAGGGTGCAGAATTATCAATGCTCTGTTATTGTTTTAATTTGAAAAGTAAAAATAAATGTTTGAATTATTAAGTATGCAGTATATTTTATGTGCAGCATAAAAGAATTTAAAAGGTATTTTATATATGCTTTTATTCAACAGAAAAAGGGCGTTTAGTAACTTTCTATTTAATAACATGGAAAGTAACATAAAATTAATGTTATATTAAACCTAGTATCTCCTAAAAAATTATTTAAATAATTTAAATAAATTAGCTAAAATATTTCAAGTTGATTAAAGAATTTGCATGCTTTAACAAACAGTTTAAGGACTTCCGAAGTACACAGCTGGTAAGCAGTGATTACATTATGAATTCAGACCCAATCATACTCACATTATCTGTTCCACTAAATAGCATATTGAACAATAGTCCACCTTTAATTGTCTTGAATTTACAATGACCGAATTCCACAAAAGGGTATTAAATAGCGCATATCTCGCTGGCCGTAATGCGATTAATCATTGTCCAAAGGATTGTTTTGAGGGTCGCCCCGTGGAACTCGTCAAGTTGGGGCCCCCTTTCGCTGTTATTGTTTCGCCTGATTGATTTATGTTTCTAAGCCCATTGTTTGGCACTGAAACGGGACGTAAGACGCCTTCCGAGAGGCTTAATTAGTTTGACCCAGGTGTTTGCGAATGGCCAAAAAGAAAACGGACTCGGGCTACAGGCGCTATTAGTCAAAGTCGTGTGATAAGTCAGATCGAAGGGCTTAAGGTGCCCTTTTTGGGTTCGCTGTGGGTGGGATTTATCGCGCGTCTGATTATAAAATTGCATAAAAAATGGGCGGCCAATAAAACATTTGTGACGTGCGATTCATACCTTTTGGGGGTGGCCCTATAAATAACATGACACAATCTATGGCAAAAACATTATTTGGCAATAAAATGGAAATCGATTCGAGGCAGGGGCCATAGCCGGCCGAGCCAAAGTTGACAAATAGCTGGCAAGGAACAAATGGAGCGCCGTAAGAAAAATAATATCGACTATCAAGGATTTCCCAGCTCCAGCTTCAGCATCAGCTCCTGTTCCTCGTCCTGCCGGCTGCTGTGACAATTTACATGGCCCAATTGCAGTCCCCTTTATTTTGCCCCTTTTTTCCCCGCCTCAATGGCTTTTCCATTCTCCAATTGCCCTGCCACGTCGTTCAAATTGAAATTTTTCCGTAAACCCAACGACTTGCACAGAGAAAATGCACAAGAATAAATTTAAGCCTTTTGTTATTATTTAAATATTTGAATTTTTATAAATATCTAAAATAAATATATATATAAATATCTTCTAAATTATAAATATCTTATTAAAATTTAACCTATTTTTATTGCATTTTATTTAATATATGCTATAAATGGTAGTTATTCAAAGGTAAACTATACATTTCGTATAGGTTTATATATCTTTATTTATTTTAAAAATTGTAATCCTAAAATTTCACACTTCTTACAGCATTTCAGTAATTTTCTCAAAGTGTACTCATGCATGGGGCATCCTTTTGTGCTACGCTCCCTTTGTACTTGTCATTTATGAAAATTTGTTTATTTTCGTAATGCTCCATTTGCAAATGTAGCCAAAGTAAATATTGCCGCTTCATATGCAGCTGGAGATGGAGTTTCCATCTCCATTCGTCGATCTGGCCTCCCTTTACTTTATGAGTTATTTTTCATGCTTTTGACTGCGGGCATAATTCATGCGCCTTTTGTTAACATTTACATGACCCCCATTGGTCCTGTCGTATTTATTGGCATCGTATGTGTGTGTATTTTCACATATTAAATAAGTACCTACTGAAAATATTTTCCGTTGATTTAATTAAATGGAAATTCACTTTTTCTATACGCAGAGCATTAACAATAACCGTGCTCATTTCGATTTCTGTTTAAAGTTGACCATTTTTTTTAAATTTCTAATAAATTAATTAAATCCATTATATTTCATTAACAGCAGGTGTCATTTCATATTTTTAAAAAATATTATTTGTTATTTTGCTCTTATTTTTAAATGAAATATTATGCTTATATTTACAGCTTCACTCCTTGAAGGTAATTAAATTTTTTTGATATCAAATTAACCATAATTAAATATACCTTTGTAAATTCAATACAGATCCTACCTAGTCATTTAAATTTTTCCCCGTTTTGTTCTTTGATTAAATATTCATTATTGATTATAAATTCTCGTGGAGGTTTAATAACATAAATTATGGCATAAGCTTTCAGCAAGGACATGTTACTGCACCGGCTGGTAGCCAACAACGGCAAGGACAGTTAAATTAATTGCCAATTAATTATAGTTTGTGCTAAATGGGCCGGTATGTTATTGTTTGTGCTAACAAGCCATGGCCATACACAATTAAGACTATTTATTTTTGATCAATTAAACCAGTCTTTTTTTGTGCAGCAAAGTCCTGGTGTTTCTGCCTTTGGAGAATTTAATTAAATTGAAAAATTCATAAATCTTTATGGAAAATTAATTGTTAGCCACAATCATTAATCATTACATTTGGAAAATAAAATAATTAAGGTAGTAACCCATAGTTCTTCATTTTATTTAAGAAAATTTTAAATATACTTTATATTTACTTATATTTTCTTTAAAACTAACTCTGTTCTTTTATAAATTTCTACTAAATTCTGAAAGAAATAATTCTTATTTATGCACTCATTGCTCAATATAAGTTATTCTCTATCGCCACAAATCAAGGACCAATATCTGAACATCGAAATGAAGCTTAAATCATTGACCCATAAACTAAATGTCAATAGAGAGAAACCAATAACAGAAAACTTCCGCTGGGCATGGATTCTTAATAAATTTCCATAACCAAGGATGCCATTTGCCACCACAATCGAAGCCCGCAAAGCGAACTGTAAACATATTTCCCATATTACGTCACTGTTGCTTGTCAAAAAGAAGTAGCAACATCAAATGATGGCAAACGAAAACAAGCTGCCTGCCTGCTATATATATATATATATATATATGTTTTGTATAAACCGAAAGGGCAAATAAACAAGCGACGGGAAAATTGTTAGGGAAAACCCGCCAGCGAGCCATAAAAATAGCTGAGGCCAAAAACATTCAAACTTATGCTGGGACAGAGCCACCGAAAAAGCCAGCTCGCGACTGGCGCTTATTGCTATTATCCTGTTTACTCCTTGTTTATGCACACACACCCAAAATGAGGAAGCACATGTTCAGCTGTGTGCGATGGTGTGCGAATTAGTTGTGGAAAGTGGATGCCTCGATTTTTGGCATTTCATTTATATTTTTTCAGTACTCTTTCGCAAAAGGATACTATGCAAATTTGAGAATTGTTTAATTTATTTTATAAATATTGTAAAATATTAATATTAATATTGTTTGACTATTTATTTTGATAATTAATCTTTTATTTCTTGTATATCCTAGATTTTCAAGGACTTTAAAAGGATGAGTATACACAAAGGATTAAAAGCTTTTATTGAATTATTTTTAACCTTTTTATATAAAATATAATTAAGCAATTCAATTCATATTTTAATGACAAAATACTTTAATTTTTAAGCTGTAATATTTTAAATTAAATAAATGATCCTTTACCTTAAAAATACATATGTAATATTAATATTTCTTTGTAAATTATTTGACCATCTTAAAACCCAATAATTAATACCAATATATTTTTAATTAAACTAATATAAATATTACCTAAAATACATACGATTTGCAGAGTACACAAATAAACAGATATTCCCCAAAAATATCCATAAGCTTATCCCTCGCATTTTCGTTCCCCTTTTCGCTTTTCTTCAATTGAAATGGACTGACTTGGGAAATTTAAGGAGTGGTGGTGCGGTGCGGTGCGCATAGTTTAGTGACGTGTTGATATTCACGCACATATGGAAACCCGAGTTAGATGTCGCCGTGTGGTTTTTACGACAAGTTCCCCTTGACTTTCCCTTATTTTCCCTACGTTGATAAGGGGGAAAAGTGCTAACCTTGTACCTTTTTTGTGCGTTCTCCTTCTCGGACAACAGTCACCAGCTGGCTAGCAAAGAGCAAGGGAATCCGCCAAGGAACCCCATACCATTCCGCAAACCGGAGAATCCCATCGACATTGTTCGGCCCTCGCCCTTTGTTAGACTTCCACTTGGGGTTAAAAGCATTGAATATCCAAAGAGACAACATTGTCATATTTTCAAATTGAGTGTACAAGTGCTTTCACTAAACTTCTGTGTGTGCTCAGGGGGGCGGAGGATGGCGGAGGAGGTCCAACACATTTGTTAGCTTTAATAAACATTTATATGACTTTGGCTTAAGTGCTGTATGGCTTCGGGGCGGGGCGGGGCAATGCGAGGGGGAGTCAGGGCCAAACAAATAAATTACGTCGCCAGCATCTAAGGACAACAAATCAAGTAATGCATGCATAAATTCAACAATTTCCACAAGTAGCCAAGAAAGTAGCTGAAAATTTTCCTGCTACCAACTGCGTTGCTGCTTTTCCAATGACTCGCTTCGTAATTTATGACTTGACGCTGGAGCAACCACAAAACCAGAACCAGAAACTGAAGCTCAAGCTCAAGCCGAGCCACTAGAACCAATGACAATTTTCGGAACAAATTTCGCGCTTCTCTTTCGCCGAGCAGGCGAGGAGGGAAAGTCCTAGAGGATGGGGACGGCAGAAGTGCCTCAAGTATGCGTGTGGTTGTGTGGGAAAATTGTAAAATTGTTGAAATATAAAACTTTCCGCTGCATAGCGAGCTAACGATGTGGAAACCTGAAGAAAGTTATGTTATCAATTTCAGGAGCAACAAATAAATTTAAATTTAACACAAAGGGGCGAACGGAGGCCATCTCCTTACCAAAAAATTATGGCCGCCAGGGCCAAAGGCTCAGCTAAGAATTTCTAAGTTATTGCCGGGCTCTGATTGGGGGATTCTTGGAATTTAAGCCGGGACAAGTGAGAAAAGATGACAACTTTAAGTGATTTTAAAATTGCATTCTTATTTTAATTAAGGTTAAAGCTTTATTTTCTTTTAAATTTTTTCTAATATTTTTCTCATGAAAATATATTGAAAATATATTCTTCTAAAAAAACCTCAACCACAAGTTGATACAGCAAAAGGATAAGTGATGTTTTTGGTTATAAAATCAATTTCCCTTCAAGCCATTCAATTTCCGAAAGCAATAATTATGGCAAGTGTCAAGGCGGCAGAAAAAACGAAGGAAAATACTGCAAAAATGGAAAGTGGGAAAAGGGATTCAAGAAACTATCTTTCTCGGCCGCAAACCCCTTTCCCCTGGCCACAATTAATAACTTCGTGTGTGTGTGTGCTTGGCAGAAATCTTGAGTAGGGCCCGAAAAGGAAAGCCCTATAAATCCTCAAGCATTTAATTCGAACAATAGGTAAAATAATTACGAGCGCCGAGCACGTGAGTCGAGAGCACTTGAGGGTTTGAGGAATTAACCGACAGGCAGGCAGGCAGTCGGGGGTTAACAGCCACTGGGTGGGTGGATGGGGACAAGGATAAGCCGTGAAAAAATTACACCAACAGAAGGCACTGAGTCTCTGACTGACTGACTGACTGCTTCGTTCAACTGACAGTCAGCCGGAAACAGCAACAAAGTCTGTATGTGCTGCGCAAGTGGGTTTACTTGTCAGGCAGTTAATCTAAGCCATCAAGAGCCAGCCAGCCCAGCCAGCTATCCAGATATTCCAGTCAGCGGAAAGAGCCGTACACCAGGTGCAATTAAGAATTTTCCACGGAAGCCGAGTCAAGTCAACAGCAGCGGGGAGAGGGAATAGAAAAGGTAGTCTTCTCCTAGGCTTTGCTACACTCAAGAAAAACTATTCAAAATGTAAACTAAAATATAAGACAAAGATAAGATAAAATCCTAAAGAAATCAAATCTAGCAAAAGTAAAGTTAATAAAGCATTTTATTCTCTTGGGAAAAATATTCTTCTTTCTTTTAGAAGTATGTTCATTATTTAAATGTTAAATAGCTATATTATATATTTATTTTTTAGTGTAATTTCTCAGGTATTCATCGCTATCTTGCCACCTCTCCTCTTTGCCTCTACTCATGCTCGTTTACTATTCATTCTAGCGTGCCATTAAGATTTGTTGTTTGAATACATTTACCATTTGTTAGTGCAGCGCTCACAGGACTCCGACTTGAACTCGTATCTGTATCTGTGACTGTAGCCGGAGCTCTGTGTTCCGTATCTGTGAGGCACACTCACTCCTGCTCCTGCTCCGTGTGTTCGTTTCTGCACTCACAGCAATTATTTACTCGCGCTTAAAGCTAAAAGGCTTTAATTGCGCGATTATTTGTCTTCTTCATTAAGCGGAACACGCAAATCTCAAAGGCGAAAGGAAAAGGCTTTGAATTAAGCGACTGATGGGTGAAGTGAAAGGGGAAGGTCTGACAGTGGGTGCCATAAGTTGGCAGGCATTCAAGGGAGGTAAAATGTCTAAGACACACAACGTGTTATTTCGAAAGGAGTTTAAGGCTAGTTTTATTAGGGAGAATGTTTTGGGGAGGTTATAGTCAAGGAAGAGCTTTATATTATTTAAATAGTAGAATTATTTCTCAGGTAAACAGGGCTTGAAGAGGTTTGGTAATACTTCAAAGAAAAATATAATATCCACTCCGGAAAAAATATTTTCATATTCTTAAGTTCAAAATAACTTCAAATTTAAAGCATAGACAACTTTGTACTAATAATTAAATATAGCTTTTTGACTATTATGGATCACCGTGCATCGACTTTCTCCAACCATTGTTCGCTTCACATGCAATGCCTCCCAGGATACCCTCCTCCTTGCAGACATGCCACAAACAGCAAGCACAAAAGCACACATTCAGCGAAAGTTTCTAAATTATTACAAAACAAGCAGTCAAACAAGCGGCAACATCAACGCCAACACCAACAACCCAAGCAATTTGTGCCAGGAGTATCTCGTCCGTGGGGTCGTGGGCGTTCGTGCTAAATATATCAGGGACGATGGTAACAAAAACGGCCAAAAGGACGGCGAGGACAATTAAAAGCACACCTTTTGCAGTCGCGTCGCCAAGCTGCTCCTCAATAATTGACGAGGCCTCAGACCCAGGGATCCGTTTCTCCAGAGCCCACAACCCGAAGCCCCGAGAGTCGGGGACAAAGTGAAAACATTGCGCGAAAATGTGGCAAGGTTTTTATTTTAATTTCTAGTCACTGGAAAAATTAAATGTATACATAATAAAATAAATAATCAGTATTTATAAATACAGCGCACTTCAATAAAGCCTAAAATAAAAACCCAAATCTTTCTTAAAAACATTTCATTTGTTGCAACTGATGAGCCTTTGAAGAGATAGTGGCCACTTTTATTTCCGGTGCGGGAAACTTGCAAAAAGGAATTTAACCTTAGCGCCAAGTGTTTTATTATGTAGTTTCAGTTGTTGGAATGTGTTAAGGATGCCGCACGTGTTACCAACTCCCCGCCAATCCTCCCCACTCTTTGTATTACTTCGTGCGCGAAATTAAGCTAAAGTTGAAGTTTTTTTTCGGGTGGAAGAAGCTTTGGGGAGTGGCCTTGGGGGTGAGTAGGGGGGGAACGGAAGCCAACCGCCAAGGCAGCAGCGGCAGAAAGAAAAGTTGCTTCCTCTTCTTCCCCCTCTAACAAGGGGCGGGCGGGAAGGGTGCTGGCTGGCAATCAAAGCGCTGAGTCAGTTAGTCAGACATATTGGATCCTGCGATGGAGCTGGGGGCTGGGAGCTGCTGGCGCGATAAGCCAAGTTGTGGGGCCACGGACTTCGTCCTGCCAATTGCATGATACTCGCTCTGGATCCCAGACAATGTAAGCGAACGGACCTCGGTTAAAGACACCTTCGAAACCTGCGCGGCCCCCAGGAACTTGGGTGCGTGACTAACGGTATTTAAAGCCGCCGGAAGCAGTTCCAATTTAAGTTGCAGCCAGGGGCTCGGCCAGCGAATGGAGGCTAAAATCGGGTTGGCCCCGGGCCCAAAAGGGCTGCATTCATTAAGCTGACTCAGCCAAAGGAGGGGGGCAAGTTTAAAGACTCCTAATGCCAACGATATTCCAACGTCCATAATGAGAGGGGCAGCCAAAGTTCATTTGGCTCAAATGAGAATTTTGGGAAACTAATCAACAAAGAATGGATTTTAAAATTTTACCTATAATGCTACCTAAAAATTGAGAAACAAATTTTTGTTAATACTATGTTTAAAGTCAATATAGTTTACAAAAGCTCATTACTTTTTCTGTATTTTTTCCATCAAAAACCTCATCTTTAATGAAAACTATCAGAAGTTCGTATTTAGAATCCTTTGAAGTGTGCAATCTGCTTCTCACTGAACTTGTCAGCCAGTGTAATCGCAAATAGGAGCTGAGCAACATCCATCCTGGAACCTAAGCTAAAAATTCCTGACTTGTTATATACCCTGGCCTTTTTTTTGGAAGAAACTAATTTAAGTGCATGGCCCCAGGAGCGAAGTGAAGGAGCGAGCGGCAGCCACATCATTAAGTCGAAGACGAAGAAGGCGCAGTCGAAGCCATTTTATTTGTTTAAAATTTCATTGAGGATGCGCTCGGCAGCGTCGCGTCGCCTTGTGGCGAAATTAAAACTGCTGGTTAAGGACGTAAGAGAGAGAGAGATGCAAAAGATGCAACCGCTTGTGCGAAAAACTTTATCCTGCTGGCTTTTTGTGGGCACAATCATTATACGCCCAACTTTGATTGAGGCCAGGCGGCCGTCTCCCCGTTTTGGGCTGAGTTTGGGACTCACTGGGGGCATATTATGCCAATCCCAACTGCGTTCCCCTCGGCATAGTATCTGCAACTAGGAGCCCTCCATAGACAACTATTTACACAGGCTGTCGCGCAAGCAAAGTTTCCCGTATGCGGGAGATGAGAGTCCTGGGAAATGGTTTGTTATGCACTTGGAAAATGTATTTATAAAAAATATATATATTTCATATTAAAATATATTTCATAAGTGTTTCTAGCATTATCCTTTATTTGGTAACAGAAATAATACATAGATATAATTTTTAGTCGTAGTAAAGGAAAACATTTAATGCCTTTTTTATTTTTTATTTTTCTGCTGTGTAATTAAAATTTATTTTCTTATACTTCCCACCAAACTTTAGACCTTTTCTTTTAGTCTTTGATCTGGGATCACAGCGCGGCTCGCGAAATCCAACATTCGGCAACTTTTAACGCACCCGCATGCATTTCAGCTTGCGTCAAATTGTTGCAAATAAAACGAAGCGCCCCCTTTCATCCAGTCGGAAATCCCGCCGCACTCGACGTTTGAATCAGCTCGTAATTTCTTTAATAGTTGTTCATCATCGGTGGCATCCCAACGGGGGGCTGGGGGCAGACAGGAGTTAAGGGGATCGGCATCGTGGGGTTAGGGGTTAAGTGGGTGGGACGTGTGCGCTAAGTGGTTGTTAGCATGCATTCTGCATGGTGGCTTGGTGGGTGTGGCCTAGGTAAAAATACTTGTGTTAATTTATATGGCCTTCCCCACCCACTCGTCGTCTGGCGTTTGCATTTCCCGCCACCCGGAAAATTCAGCGCTTTCCATGGGGGGACAGCAGCAGATTGCGTTTGCTTGTTAAGCGCAGATTTGTCAATTAGGCTGACGTTAACTGGTATATAAAACGACGCGAAAACGGATCTTTTGATGGGGCCACCAACATGCTGCAAACAAGAAAAAATGATAACCTGGCAGTTGGCTAAAAGGGTTACCCATCCATTGCGGTATTAAAAGCGGGAAATGGATTAGGGAAATTGGCTCTGAAAATGCAAAAACTTAGAGGTAAAATAGTGACTAGTTTACAATTTGACCATTTTTTATCATTCCAGAATTTTCTATATTTTAAAAGCATTTATTATATTAAAAATTATTATTTATTACAAAGACATAGCATAGCAAAAATTTCTAATAGTAAATACTTTACATAATACTCCAAAAACATATTCTAACAAGGCTTTTGAAAAGGGATGCTACCGAATCCAATTGGAATTCTATACTATCATTGATTGCCTCGAGTTTGTGACGACAATGGAAACGAGGATACAAATATATTCACGGAACATGTAGCACAGAGTATCCGGAGATCCGAGGGAGGCAGGATGCCAAATCCGTTTTCGGGTTTGGCGGCCATCTAATCAACCAAATTTAGTGTCATTTGGCGCAGCGTGTGCGTGCGACATGGAAAGAAGCATTTTTGCAAGTATCAATGACAGACAGGCGGCAAAAGCGACGGCAACAACGCGGACTCTGCGGGTGTCATCAATTTGAGTTTGTTCCCGCTTCATGCGCCCCTTTGCCACGCCCCTAGCTTATGCCCTAAAAACCCCTTTCGCAGCCCAAACTCTTGCCACTGATTTGCGCTGATTTTGCAGCCGCTGCCAGGACATATAGATACACTGGGGAATATGGCTATATAACTAGACAAATTTTACTGCAAATTAACTGAAAAAACAATACTAATTTCAATTTTTAAATGTTCCAATATAATTAGTTTAATATTTACGCATTTCGCCCAACAATTTCCCAGAATAAATTCAGCAGCAAACAAGTATGTACATTTTCTGAAGGAAATCATATATCTTAGGTGAATTTAATTAGCATTTTATGATTAACTAAGAAAATACAATAATTTATAAAAATCATCAACAAATACGTTTCTCACAAATTCCTCAAATTCCTATTTATTTCCCCCAGTGCATGAGAAAGGGGCCCTGGGAAAAAAGCATCAAATCCATCAACGGGTTGAAATTGCAACATTCAACAAAGAGCTGCTCCATGGCGGCGAAAAAAAAAATGGGGGAAAAGCGAAGCCAAAGGACAACATGCTGATGCTTCAATGCTGATGTTAGTAGAGTGAGGGCTTAGGGGATGCTGATGACGCTGCCACCCGTCGAGGATGCGTGACACGAATCCCAGCCCGGCCAAGGCGTGTCCAAAGTAGATGCCGCTTAAAAATTTAAATTGTATTTGCGGGCGCTGCTGGGTGGCGATGATTCGGCAGGTGGTGCGCACTAAATCATAGCAAAAAATGTGCAGAGATGCCGTGTTCAATACCCTCTAGGAATGCCATCAGGTGTAAGAGTCATCCGAACCTTTCGAATTTCAATCAGTGGCTTCAATCTGTATTTTAATATATTCCTGAATAACAAAGCGTTTGGAATTGATTGAAGCTCAACATAGATTTAGTTGGAATACTTAAAAAAGAAAAGGTATAATAATTAATATTATATGTACTTAGTTTTTATTATTTTTTAATTTATATAAGCATTCATTTTATAGAAAGCTGCACCTTGCTACCAAATGTAATTGGAAACATTAATAATAAAGGATTTTTTTTTAGCAATAAATAACTTCTGTTATAGTCAATATAATTAAACACCTTCTTAATATTTATATAATCCCAATTTTGATTTTAGAAGACAGCAAAACTTTGTTAAAGTAACCGATTTCTTATGCTATCTTCCCCAGATCAACTTGAATTTACTCTGCATTTGCATTCAATATTTCATGAGTCCTGGCGGTGGCCCTTTTTTCTATTTTCCTATCCTATTGCGAACGATACCCAGAGACTAATCCACTCTCCGGTTATCAGTGGCAGCCACAGCCCCCCCGGAACCCCTTAGAAAAAAAAGCTGCCACCGCCCCTTTAACCTTAACGAGCCACAAGCGACACTCTCATACCGCCTTTGGTTCTCATGTAAAAAATTGCACATAAAAATTGCAAAAGCCTTTGCGTTTCCCCTGGTCGATGGTAGAGTGGGTGAATCTGTAAGGAGGTCCTTAGGTGGCGGAGACTGTCTGAAATTCAATCGTAGATTCCGGTTTGGGGCTGGGAGATGGAAGCACGGGCACACCTGCTGATGAGTAAATCTTAAGTGCAATAAAGAAGGAGACGCAACAAAATCCAAAGTACGTGCAGCTGAACCCGGCCGGAGAGCTCGAAGAGAACGGCTAACCCGGAAACGGAACTGGGCTGGCAGCACAGGTAAAAAAATATGGCATTAGTTTGGTATAAAATTCATAGATTTAGCAACTTTAATAAAACGACAAAGAAATCAAACCAAAATCTATATTTTTTATTAAAAAAGAATCATAATTTTCCCAATTTAAATCAAATCTTCAATTGATTTTTCTTTTAATGAAGCAATTTCTTTCTGTGTACGCGTACACTTACTTAGTGGGATTTTGGTCATGTTCAAAGTTTGCCATTCTTTTAAGTAGTACATGGTGCATATATGTACTGCGGAATATATACCCGATTTCTTTTATATATATTTTTTTGTTTGCTCCACTTTAACGTTAAATCGTAAATTTTGCAAAAATGAAAACTTTGAAGCGCCTACGTGACGCACTGAAGTAGATTTCAACCCTCATCCCCTCTCCTCACCGAGTAGCTCAGGTACGAAAGTAGTTCGCTGGATTCCCGGCGCAAAAGTTACGCAAAACTCAGTGGCAAAACTCAGCGGCAAGTGTTAAGTGCGTTTGGGTTTAGCCAGCTGGAGAGAAACGGGCTCAGCTCTAGCCCTAAACCCCACGCCCATTTTCCATTCCCCCCAGCCTCCATTTTCCAGCTAGTTAGGAGGAGAAGGAGGGAAAAGCCTTTGCCGCAGCTGAAGTTTTGTGAGTTCGCAAGAAAATTGCAAAGCTATTGCAGGGAAGAAGTTGCCATAACAATGACCTGGAGGAGTTTGGCAACTGTTTAAAAGGTTTTTGGCCCCACAGCTTATACCGGGAGACCAAAGGTCAAATGTTTTTTAACGCGAACTTTGGCTGCGAAAAAATTGTAGTGAATGAAAGGATTATTCTATTTTACGTTGCTGAAAAAGGTAATTAAATATACTGATATTTAATATGAAGTTAAATTTTCTTGAAAGAATTAACTTTATATTTTCTGTACTTAAAATATTTAATGTGGCTTAGATAAATTATTATATTTTACGTTATTAAAAAATGTATTTAAATACACTGCAATTTAATAAAATAATTTTTTTGCTGCTTGGATATTTAAATTTGGCTTAGATACATTTTTTATACCCATCTCACTCACTCATTTTATTATTATCTTTAATTTGCATAAATATAACATAATTTACCGCACTATTTCAATCTGTAGCCTACTTTTAGGGGCTTGCCTTCAAATATTACGCATACGACATGTGGGCCTTGTGCAAGACAAGTCGTAAAATAGAGCTCAGTCTTGGTATTAAATATTTACCTCTCTCTCTCTCTCTTTCTTTTATGTGGATTGTTAACTTTTCAAATTAAATTCCGGATATTAACGTGGCCAGATCTGACCCGGACATAATGCTCTCTGTGAGTCTAACAAAAGCATTTTTGCATATTTACTTAAATAAAACCATTTTAACGATTTACGGCGCAAAATTTCATGCATTTCGTGACTTGGTCTTTATATGGCATATGTGTGTGTAAGAGAGCACTTAGGGGATCTGCGTGTGTATGTGTGTGAGAGCGAGAAAGGACGAAAGGCCCTTGACCAAGTAACCATAAAGCATGAAGCATGCTGCAAATAAGCAAGGCTAGACAGTCTTATAGCCAAGGGGGCTTAGGTTCATACACTAAGGAAAACAATAATCTAAAATTTATAATAATACAAAAAACTAGATATATATTCTATATATTTAAAAAATGATGGGACTTTTACTGAAACCATAAGAATTTTCCATGATTTCGTCTTTAGAAAGCCAGAATTTATTTTCAAAATATTTATTTCAATAATATTTTATATGTAGAATGCAACAAATTTAAAAATGTAGAACTACAAATTAATCATGTATATATTTTGTTTATATATTTTTTATATTTAATAAAATGTTTACATATTTCTCTAAATAAATATAAATCATTTCAGATTACTTTTAAAAAACATATTTCCTTGATTTCAAGTCAGTTTTTATGCAAAGTGTGAATATAGAAGGTGGTTTTTAGATGGTCAGGAGGATCTGTGAGCTATATGAGCTCAAAGCCGCCTCCTCCACTTACTCCTCCACTCCTCTGGCCAGCCTTGTTCCGAGCTTCACGTTTCGTTACGTTTGCGTTTTGAGTGGGCGGCGGGCGGGGCTGCCGAGATAGAGCAAAAAAGGGGCGGTAAGCGTACGATGAGGGAGTGGCAAGTCGAGGCTGTCGCTCGTAGCAGGAAACATGAAATTTTAATAATGTTTATAATGCCAAAAGGATTTGTTAGTCGACGCTGCACACTGAACTGCATATGTACACATGAGAGGGTGGCCTTAAAAAAGTCTATATAAATATGGCCAACAAACAAGATCAAACAAATAGATATAACTTGTACTATGTAAGTAAATATTTGAGAGCTAAATGCTTAATTTTAAACTATTAGAGCAATAAATTAAAAAAAAAACCTTTGAGCCAAGAAAATGGAATAAAAGTTAGGTAATAAATATATATTTATAATAAATATAGATTTATGGCTTTCTAGTGCCAAGTTTATATTTAATTTCGGATTAAAACATCACTTACTTTTTAGCTATTAATTTATATTAAAAATAGGTTAAAATGCAGCTGATTTCATGATCATAATATATCGGAAAGATACTGAAAATCCCTGAAGCTGCCCTCGCTGACACACAAGTGCGTTGTGCTTATGTGTCTGTGGGTGGTGTGTGTGTTTACTTGAACGTACATTGCCATTAAGCATGGTCGCCGCTGCCCCTGTACATCCTCATCCGCACATCCTTATCCCTATCCACATTCCACTTCTCCTCCTCCAAGTCAATGTCGATGGCCCAAAGAGGCAGCAATGACATATTGCGCTGCACAAATCCGCAAACAAACTTTATACATATGAGTGCCAAAGGATGAGAACAAACAAGCTGCGCTTGCAACGTCATTGACATATATACGTATCTGGCCATATATATCTCTATATATATATATATCTCAAGCGATGTCCAGAACCCACTGACGATGATGATGAGAGCAATGATGACGAGCCGAGTCGTCAAAAGTCGAGTTCCCTTCCGACCGCTCCACTTGGCGATGGCAATGGCGATGTGGTGAAGGATCAACCTGTTCGGTTGTGAGGGGCTAAGCAAACATCGAAGCCACTTGTCAAAATGTCCGCTGCAGAATCTCTCAGATGTCCTGTGCCCCTTTCAGACACAGAAAGAAATTTGTAGAAGAAGGGAAGAAATAGTTTTTATTTCTAGTTTACAAAATATGTTATATGAATATCTTTTGAGCAATTTTTAAATTAATAAAACATACAATTTTTTGCATTAAAAATCATCAATCATCAACTTCTTATAAATTGCAAAATTTAATCACGAAAAATGTATTTACTAAAGTGCATTAAATATTGAATTAATCAAATCCTTCCTCTCATAAAAGACCAAAAATATTTATATGTTTAAGAAGTCTTCTTTTTGATAAAATTTAATTTGATTTCAATAAGTTATGTATCTTTTTCCTGCCTGTACTTACATTTCGGAATGTCCTGCACTGTGTAAACAGGCGAAGATGATGACTGTCCGTCCGCCCTACCAGTTCGCTTCTGTTTTCCCAGCACTTCCACTTCCACTTTTGATATTGAAAGCGAGGCGGAGATTTTGGTCAATGAACCGCATGATTTTAATGCTGACCTGGTCCGCACATTTGACCGTGTTATTAACTCCTGAGCTGCTGTCGGTACAAAATATTATTAAGGCCTCGCTGGGCAAAGGATGCAAATATTCCCCATCACGGGTCAGGCCTTCCCTGCCCTACCCCATCCTTTGTGCTGTCCTTGTGCTTATTGAAATTTCGTTTTACGACATTCGATATAAAATTTAATTAGGCAATTGCCTGGAAAGCACATGGGTGGATATCTTGCTTGGCATTATTTGTGTGCAGGCAGCCCTTTGTGATGTGCAAAGGGATATGAGAAGAGACATCGGGACAGACAACAACATCATTTGGGGTTAAAGTCTGTTAGGGTTGGGGTAGCTGAAATATCTTTATTTTATGCGGCAGGCAAGGGGTGAAGAGAATGACTTTGACGTAATAGAATTCTTCAAGGATATTGAATTTAAAGGAAGGAACTAAAGGCTGATAAATTTAATTTAATTAAATATTCGGAAATTATTAGTAATTGTAACAGATTTAATATATTATTATAATAAAATCTTTATATTATCAAAAATATTTAAATAAACAATACTACAAATGAAGTAAATTGAAATATTTCTGAACTATTTAAATTTGAAGACTATTTAGAATTTAATAAGATAACTTAAATACTTTGAACCATGAAATTATTTATAATTCTGAATAAAACGTCTTAGCAAATACAGATAATCAAATAATAAATTCATGGCAATTCCTTTCTCAACTTTTGCCATGTTTTATGTATTAGAAAGTATAATTTATCCAGCAAATATATATAGTCAGCAAAAAGAGAACTTTAAATTCGACTTTTTCACATGTTTGTTCAGTTCCTCCTTCACACGCATAAATTGTGTGGTTTATCTTTTTATCGAGCTGAGTCGAAAGCTTTAAAGTGCTGCCTTGGCAGTGGCTAAATCTCCCTTTGCAAACAAAAAGCCATTCATATTTTGCCAACTTTTCGTAGCCGTTTCCCTATCCCCCTGTTTGGATCATCCCTTTTCCGAGTCGGAGGCCAAAACAAAGCAATTTCCTATCTATCAGATTAAACTATAAATTTTATAAAGTTGACTGCATATTCACGGCAATCGAAACGTAACGAATTTAAATGGCCAAACAACGAGGAGCAGAGCGACAGAAAAGTCAAGAGGCCAGAATGCCATCCAATAAATGCCTGGACAGAGGGGCGTCCGCGGGGTGTACGCCAATCGAAATGAAGCCCGAAGCGATTTCGAAAACTCAATGGCTTGAATTTTATGAGTTTTGGCGCTCGAAGCCAGCTACCAAGCATCCCGCATCCCGCATCCAGCTTCCAGTTCTCAGATCTCGCCACTCCCGAGTCCGATTCCGCTTCCTACCCAATTTTTGGTTATTAGTTTTTCCACAGAAGGTTGTGCAGCCAGCCTCCCAGGTTCTACACAAAGAGAAATTTGGGAGAGATTTGGGAAATTAAATCTCGTGAAAAGTTAAAGTTTTTTTAGACAAATAGAAGCCTGTTTCTGACCTGGCCAGAACCCTCATCAGTAGCCTAAATTATGCCTTTTAAAAATTGTAATTTCACCTTGATTTCTTATAATAAAAAATTATGTTTGATTAAAAGAAATTTAAATACTAAAACCTCTATATTTTATTATATAAAAATCCTGAATTAAAGGAATTTTCATAATCAATTTGTGGTGATTTTTTTTACTGTTTAGCTTTCCCATTTTCCCTTTTTTTTTTCCTTTCCCAGTTTGTTCTGTTTGCCTTTGTGGCCAGGCCGCGACATTATCGACTCTCGGGGAGTTGATGCCGCGAGCTCTTAGTTTTCGGGGGAACCGGAATCCCGAAGGGTGACACGTGCCATGGCAATAACCATAACCCGGGTCAGCAAGTCTCAGTCCCATTCGCATGCCTTATTTTTTACTCTGCCCCTTAAATAATGCTACTAATTATCGCCGGGAAGAGAAAACACAGCAACAACAACAACAACAACACACAAAAAAATCTAATTTCCTTAGCAGCATTTTGTTCGCTTTCCCATTAACAAAAGTTCTACATTTATTGTTGCTGTTCTGCTGTATGTTGTTTTCATTTTTGGCAAATTATTGCCGGTCCCTTTCAAAAAATTTCCCCCTCAACACTGCATCCCGTTTAATAAAATCGAAGTAATGTTTTCCTCAACGCCTTTTCCGCTTTTCCTCGACGATAAGAGGGATGTGCCCCGCGCTTTGATTAGCAAAATTAGCGACACCCGCGAATTTGTCGATGGTTGAGGGGTGAATTTTTCGAGGTTTCTATATATATTTTCCGCTGAAAGCGGATTTGGGGGTTGGATGCTGGAGGGGGAGGGAGGGTGGATTTGTCCCAAAAACTTGGGTGCTGAGTTAATTAGCAAAATTGTAGAAGCAGATAGCAACCGGAGAAAAGTTTTTAAAGCTATTTACAAGCGTAAATTGTAACTTTTTGACTTCTGTCTGAGGCTGGGGTGCACATGCGAAAGCACTATGAATAGAAATCTGAAATAAAATTTTATTTAAATAGATTTCTTTGCTGACAAGTCTTGAACAAAATAACCAGTTAAAGTTTGCTTTTATTAATTAACTAACAATCTGTAAGCGAAAGTCTGTGTGGGGTTTATTTAGTTTATTTATCAACATTTTGAATTTAAATTGTTTCAACGACTCCCCAATGAAACCCTCCTTGTGTCCTGGGAAACCCAGTAAATTCCCAACGCTAATTGCTCTACACTCGGAGCTGGGGGCGTGGCACTGGGTGAAAGCAAGAGTCTTGTAATTTGTATATGATAAGTCATTGAGCTGCCATCTAAGCTGCTCTTAGGGAATGGGAGGAAGAGGCGGAAAGGATGCCAAGGGGATGGCTATTAATTTGAGCTTAGTTCTGCGGCAACAAAGTCAGATGAAAGCCGGCAAATTAAAGTTAAACTTGCGACTCTGGCCACGCCCACTCAATTATGCAACGCACACAAATACTCGTTTATCTGCGAGTGTGCACGGTGTGTCTGTGTGTGTTTGCTTTGTTGTTAAATATTTCGTTTCCGCTGGCACAAGTTGAGCTCGGTTGCTTGGTATGCAAAACGAGGCACTGCCAGTGTCAGGACTTCTCGTCCTGCGTTCGCAATAGTTGCCGCAGCAGAAGGAGCAGGAAAAGCAGCAGGAACAGCAGCAGGAACAGCAGCAGCTACCCATATTACGTACAAGTGTCGGGGCATAAGTTGTTCCTGTGCTGCAGTTGCTTCTGGTTCTGGTTCTGGTTCCTCTTTCCTGGCACGCACACTTGCCAAAGTCGAAAATTCAATTTCCTGTTTTTCGTGTTTGTATGTGAGCAAACCTATTTTTTTCCGACCACCATATTCCCTGGCAGTGCACTTGAATAAAATGGCAAAGTATTATAGTATTTTGAATAAATATATAGCAATTCAGGACTCATGATGTATTTAATACATAAAAGCACAAAGCAAACACAGCTAAAGGGTTTCTTTTTATTCTGAAAGCAATAATAATCTGTAAAATTTAAGTTGGATGATAATAACACTAAAAAGCAATACTATTATAAAGTTTAATAAGCTTGTTATTATATAAATTGAATCATAAAACGTGCATCTGGTCCAAAAAAGAGGATTTTCTAGTTTATTTTATTAGCCATAACTTTCTAAATTGTTATTACTTAACTTTAAATGCCTTGAATGTTTACAGAAAATCGATTTTAATATATTTTAAATATTTAACCATCTCAAAAAAATGTTACTATATTCCATTTAATTTTTTTAAGAGATAAAATCCAATATCCTTATCCAATTATCTAGGATTTTTCTAGTACTGTACTTGTATCCTTTCTGCGCCTGGTCTTGTCTTGCTGTTTTGTGTTGGTTTACTTGGCGTTTTGCATTTTGCATTGTATTAGACGTGCATTTTGCATGCCCAGCGTGAAGTGTGCGAGCCGTGAGAAGTCGCAGTGGTGGTGAAAAAGGGCCAACGGAAGAAATGGATAGGGATAAAGGGAAGCCAAGATCTTCTGCCTTGCTCCTTCTCCGCGGGGGCACACACACGCGAACCACTTCCGGCCTGGTAGCCATATGCGTGCTGCCGCCTTCCCGTCTCCTCATCCTCGTTATGCCCTCTACAAGGGCTGGCAGCGTTTGCCAAAACAATTGTTAGCCCTTGACGCTAAAGCTAAAGCCAACCGACCAGCAGGCGTCACAGCACTTTTCAATGCAATTTTTGTATTAGAAATTCATTTCCACAGCAAACAAAGGAGTGTGGGGGCGTGGTAGCAGCTGGTGAGATCCTGGCAAGCGGATGAGTTGCCATCAGCACGTCTGGCAAACGCAAAGACTTGTCCCTTGTAGTGTAGAAGAGTTCAGTTGTGGTGGTGTCGTCCATTCCGGAACGGTTGTGTCCAGGTTTTCCACAGATTCTCCACTAATTTAACACAGAATCAACCCTTATTTTAATAATAATAACTACAATCTTTGATTTGTATTATTTCTCTCCCTATAATAGTAGATTTAACGGTGTGTAAATTGAGCTTTAAGAAAAAACCGCATGTTTTTTTGCAATTAAAATCAATTTATTTATGGGGATTCTCAATTTCCTTTTGCCATGCTAGTCAGGTAGCTTAGAAGGGGAATTCCCTCGAACACATAAAATAAGAGCACTCGTGCTTAAAGTCGCTGGAGTTTGCCTCTGCATATACATATATCTAACTATATATATATTCCTTTTTTTGCAATATTGGAGGACGCCGCAGGACAGGTAACTAAGGCAGTAAATGACAGTAAATGATTGAACTGGCCCGCCCCGGCCAGTGACAAAGTAAGACCGCTTACGTGACCCAGGACCAGGAGACCCCAATCCTCTGCAAGCCGGATCCCCACATGATTTCAAATTCCGTGCAGGTAAAAATTCTGGCGCTGAAGATTGCAGCCAAAGCCAGAGACAGAGCCAGAGCCCAAGCCCAAGCCCAAGCCAGAGCCAAAGCCAAAGCCAAAGCCATGAAAAAGTGGGAAAGCAATTCAGATTACTGCAAGAGGGACATTGGAGCTGCAATGAATTGAGCTGTGAAAGCGGAGATGCACTGAGATAAGTAAATATATGAAAATAAATGGAAAAATATACTATCAATAAATGCTTAAATAAAGAAAACTTTTATTTGGAGAAATAAAAATGGCTTAACTATTTTTTTTTATTTAAATCTAATCTAAATCAAGGGCTATAATGATTTATAAAACTTTGTCATTAATAATCCTTAAGTTTAATGCAATTTATCAAAAGAAAAAAAAAGAAATAAATAAAATAACTAAAACGAATCCCTAATTTTTTCCTGTGCTCGAAATATGAAATATAACTGCGGCAAGTTCGGAAGCGGAGCTCAAGAACAATGCAAGGAGGAGCAGGACACGTGCCAGGTCCAGGATTTGGACCAACCAGCCCGCCCGCCCAGCAAACGTACCATTCATCATCATCATCAACGGGCTCAGCATCGCAGCGTGATTATCCCCATCGAAGGGAGAGCCATTAGCTGGATGCTGGATCCCGGAATATGAATGCTACGAATACTATATATCTATGTATATGTATATGCATTCAAGGATGCAGCATTATCCGCAATAGTAGTTGGGTGCAAAAATTCACGCTCGAAATCCTTCGCCATTGTTCGCGACCGGCGAACTATAATACAGCTTCAATACGTGATGGCGATTTGGTTGTCATTATTTTGTGTGCCAAGTGCAACAGAGATTTCAGGGTTCCCCGTTCGCAGTAATCAATGAAATTGTCACATAATTGTGAGACAGTAATAACCAGAGAAAGGGGCACGGAATAAAGAGTTTTCACAGCAAGTTAATTCCATGAATCCGAACAATGCCAAGGAAATTGTGTAGTGTGAAGTGCTTTGAAAGCATTCCATTGTCAGTGACAGGAAACGGAAGTGGGCGGTGGGAGAGAATTATGAGCGATATAAGCATTAGTTGCAGAAGGAATGCTCTAAGGGTTAAGATGGAACAACAGGGCAAAAATATATGTATATTCAGGATTTTTTTTTAATTAAATTAAAATTTATAATTTAGTTAATAATGAAAATAATTTACAGTATTTAATAGTTCTAATTCTGTTTTATCCATCTATAAAAATCCATTTATCCATTTATAAAAATAATTAAATTATTACACTTATCAACACTTACAAGATCAATCAATTTATTATTACTTTTCGTTTTAGAGCAGCTTATTAAGAAACAAGATATAAAAATATATTTTTATTATCCCAACATAAAGAAAGAAACATATATTCATGCAAATCCATATAAGTTTGACCCCATTTTTATTTCTTTGCGGCGTGCGGCAATTTTCAACAAGAAGCATTATATATCAAACCGCAAATTGGGCCTCGTAAATCCCACTAAAATGACAAAACAATATAAATATTTTCGGCCACACACAGCGGCCCATTCCCAGCTTCTCCCCACTTCTGGACAACAAAGAAAGGCTCCCGTTTATTGGCCCTGGCCAAGGGAAAGATATATAGAGAGCTGGGGGAGGTTAGGTATTCTCCGATTCCTACGCATATTAATATGTCAGAATTTTTGCATGCGCTGCACAAACAAAACGTATAAATTCATGAGCACCAAAAACGATTTAGTTAAGCCGCTAAATTGCCTAAATTCGATGAGCGAACGAACAGCAACGAAATATAGGGAAAAAATTGGAAAATCAAGCAGAGTGCAAATACTTTTGGACTGGAAACAGGCAGAGGGAGCAGGGGGGCTTATACCACAACAAATATTTTTGCCAAACCGACACACATACACACAACATAAATAAAATAAAAAGGGCGCCAAGGCGAAGGCATAAAAATTTCATCGATTTCCGGTTAAAGGCAAATATTGTAACCATAAATATGAGCTGACTATAAATATATATAAGGGGGCCTTTGGCTTCGGGGGGTTAAATATGTGTGTGCGTGCGTGAGGGTTAACCGTGGCAAAAAAAAAAAAAAATTATCCTAGCGCGGGGGCGTGGCACTTTCACGCCAATGTGGCGATAATGCGATTGCTTTCGGCTTTGGCTTTGGTGCGCGCGATTACATTTCGATTTGATTTCGATTTGCTCTTGCATCGCCAACGACATCAGCATCAACATCGACATCGGCATCGGCGTTTTTATTTTATTTTCATTTTCCGCTTGCCAGCAGAGACAAAATTTAAATTGTTTTTGCCATCGGCTGAAAACAAATTCTAAATAAAAAGGGACGTGACAAGCGAATATTACTCTCAATCCGATTGCAACGAATTTGTGATGAGCTGAAAAGTGTTTCAGACTCAAATTGTGCTCTTTTCAGGGATTTTAAAATCTTTTTAAATTTTAAAAACATTTTTAGGTCATTCGAGAGGCAACATTTGATTGAAAGTGAATTTAAATTATATTTAATGCTGAAATATGATTTTCGTTATTTAAAGAAAGCCAAGGCACTTATATTTGCAATTAAGCTATTGCTAGGTACTTTATTTTAATTGTAAAGATATTAAACAATTTACAAATAAAGAAAATCTTACATTCAAAGGTATATTTCTTTTTTTTTTGTGGTCTGTTTAATTTATGAAATACGATTTTTCTATAATAAAAGCACTCTAAAAGTCGTTGTCTTCTTATCTCTAATGTAATATTTTTTCGTTTTCATTTAATGTTTGTTTTAATTAAATTAAATATCAGCGAACTGGGTTAAAGGTTTGCTATAATATTTAAAAGATTTATTTCTATTTATTTTCTAGGGTACACCAAGATCAATATGGCCAGCCTATATTTACACAAAGCCCGCACTTTTTGGCACGCATATTTGTTTACCACTTGGCTGTGCAACAAAAGCTGTGAGTTTCCATGCCATTCGTAGACTTTTACGCAAATTGCAGGAGCCGAATCAAAATCAGAATCAAAATCAGTGCCAGAATCCGACCCACAGCCAAAAAAAACCGAACCAGGAACAGTTGGCGGCTGTGGCTGCCGGGCCGCGAATCCCGGCGTAGCCTCATCCAAATCCTAGCCCAAACCAATACGGCTAAGTGCCCGGGGAGGCAATCACATCGACGTACTCGGGATTTATATTTATGCCTCGCACTGTTGGTAAACAACAATTTGCCATTCCCCCATCAACAAAACCGCTGCGGGGGCTCGAATGTGAATTAAAATTTGGCTAACAAAAAAATATAAAATGCATTGTAAAATGCAGCATCAAAGGAAGATTATTTTCCAGAAATTTCTGCAAACTTTTCTATTGTTTGATTTTCATTGTCAACTAAGTCGGTTTCAAGGGAACATTTTTGGAAGTCGTTAAAGGATTTAATAGAGGACAACTTAAACATTAATTCAAGAATTGTATAAAATGTTGGCTTATTTAATGATTTGTGAGGAAATTCCCTAACAACTAGCATTATACTTAGTACAAATTATAAAAATCAACATTAGTATATTCTAAAAAAATATATAACAAATGAATAATAACAATTCAATATATAAACAATCATTTTCCCTTTAAATATAAATAAAACCTTATTCATAGTATTATTAAAACGTATTAAAATTTTCGCTAAGCAAATGTTCTCCCTCCCAGAAAATTTAGTATTAAGGCCAGGACATGCTAATGGTCCTTTTGTTATTTTACTCCACAACAGGCTAATTGATTCCTCTGTTATGTGTAAAATATTACCCTCGAGCTTTTTACGCAGCAAACATCCGATAATTTTCCTCTTTTGAGTGGAATAGACCCCCAGGGGCGCTTTTAATTAAGTATACGCCGCGTTGTTTGCAATTTCAACTTGAAAACTCTTAAATCAAAGCCAATCGCAACGTAAACCACTCTAGTACATATGCAAATAAATTCAGGCCATTAAATCGCTTATTTGTTTATGTTTTTCTTTCTCAGCTATAATAACTACAGTTTAATGAGCCCCGCCCCGCCCCAATGTCGGGAAACTTACAGAAGCCGCAAAAGCCGGCAAGGGATTAAAACTGATTAAAATGAATGACGTTAAGCGGCGGGCATATTTTAATTATTTAATGCTAATTAATATGTTTTGTAAAACCACAAAAGCAGCAGCAACAACAACAACGATCACTACTATACGGCGGCAGCTGCTCGCTATTAACATTTCATAATGAGTTTTGCATTTAATTTTGTCAAAGCGTTCTAAGCTCTGTTGACAGGCGAAAAGTGAGTGTGTGTAGCTCCCAGATACATGTGGCAAACTATTGAGACAGACTGTAATTAATTTGTTTGTTGACTTGGCAACCAAACCGATGGCACTGAGGGAGGTGGAGGCTTGAAGGGAAAATGGGGTGGGAAAACTCAAGTATATGTGTGAGTAATTTGCGGGCTGCTCGTCAACTTTCCTTTGCATATCTCACAGCTGTCAGAGACGTAAAAAGCGTGTTGGCTTAGTTTTTGATATTTCGAGAGACAAAAGCAAACACACAAAAACACAGACTTGAGAAATAAAACTTATTTTCCAGGGAATTGAAAATAAAGTGCTTGGAGTGTTCTAGGAAATTGAATTGACTTTAAGGAGATTCTTGAATTAAATCGTTGAAAGGAAATTGTAATTAATTTCATTTGTTTAAATGTGAAGAGAGGGAATACCTTGTTTTGCTTTAAAAACAATTGGAACATGAAATATAATATATATCTAAAATTCCTCTATTATTATCCTATAAAAATACTGTTGAAATTCGTTTCGGGAACTTCAAAATATCTCAGTTTCCATTTACTTTCTATTTTCCCCCCTCTGCACAGTACTGATTTATGCTGCACATTAATATTTTAATGTCTTCATTGCCCGGGCCTAGGCAACAAAAAATAAACAAAAAGCCTCCCCTTCGAGGACTCGGTCTGTCTGTGTCTCTAAGAGTCCAGAGCAATCCATTAAACGTTATCAGCCAGTGACACAGTCCTGGCTCTTTCCACCAAACCCCTCGAAAAAGGCACCCCCCCTTTGCGGGACTGTTTACGCACATTTGTCTTGTTGCGGGGAAACGTCGGGGAAAACTTTTGAAGGCTAGCTGCTATACTACAACTACACTGAGGAGAGCCAGAGATACAGATACGTATGGAAAAAAGAGACGGAAATGGAGGAGGGCTTGGCAAGGACTAGGGTTTCCTGCAGCCTTTGGCGAAAATTCAATTATAGCAAATCGTATGCAAATGAGTTTTTAGGGGGGCCTGCAAAAGTTAAACAGCAAAAAGTGGGCGGCCCCTCGAAACGTTTTCAATTTCCAAATTGCATTTCCTTCTCCTCGGGTTCCTTCATCCTTTTAGGATCTCTCTCTCTTTGCTGCACCCACACTCTGCTGTTTAACTGCATTAAGCATCGCACCTACACGTGTTATCCTGTTGCTCCTGCTGTCAAAGTCATTATTCATTTTTCACTTTGTTATTTCGCAACGTGTGCAGAATTCAATTTACGTTTCTAATTTAGTTTTTTTGCCCATCCATTCGGTGTGGCAAAAACACGAAAATATTTTTGCTTGCGTAGTTTTTTAATTAGTTTGCAGAAAGTGCCCAACTTGCTTGTTGCTCTAATTATTTACAGACATATAAAATATATTAAATTGGACCAAAAATTATTAGATGCAACTGAATTTTATGGCAGACAGAATTATGTTCTACCTGGCTTTGGTTTATGGACATAGTGAAATATAGAGGTTAATTGATGGTAAAATTTATTAAACATAATTATAATTATAAATGCAATTAAATTTGAATGTGTAGAGCAAGTTTATACTTAAATTATGCAATAGAGAATTATTTTTAAGCACACTAATATATTAAATTTCTATTTATATTCCTTTATTCCTCGCTTTAATTTCTTTGTAATTTCTACCTAACCATAATCACCAACCTAATTAAAAATTTGAAAAAAGGGACCACCAATTATTTGAGCTCCTGGCTTTGGTGGCACTTTTCGTCGTTCAAAAATCCCCACATAATTGCCCAAATACCCAACACAATGTCGCGCATTTTGCAATCCCCTTTCTTTTTGCCCAATTAAATGCAGCTTAAATTTTCCACCGAGTACAGGGAAATCTCCTTCTCACCCATACACAAACACACACATATGCACATTCGTGTGGCTCTCGAATTGCCAGCCAACTGCACAATTTTTCAATCAACTAAAAATGTTTAGAATGGCTTATATTCATTCGCGAACCGATCGAAGTATGCTGCGCACTTTGTGTCCCCCCTCGAAATGTGTGCCACTGATTGAGAGTGTGCTAGTGTGTGTGGGAGTGTGTATTTGCGTGTGTGTTTCGCAGTTGCAAAAATACCATAAAATAAAAATGTCAAAAAAAAAAACAGCAGCAAACTACAAAATGCAGACAAAAGGGGACAAGGCAGGAGAGTATGGAAAAGGAAGAATACCACACGGACACAAAAAGGACATTGGAAAAAAATTTGGTATAGTAAAATATGGTAATCAATACACCTAAAATGTGTTTTCATTATTTATATAAGTTATGTCACTTTAATCCTAATGAAGAAAAAAGGTAAATAAAATCGGGCTCAATCATCAAACAGTTTATATTAATCATTTTTATTTGACACTTTTCCCTCATTTTATTATAGGTTTTTATGTCTGAATAAATAAGGTAAAAAGTACTTAAATAACAAATATGGAATCTAACTTTTATATTTATTTTCCCTCTGTGTAAAGTAACTAAGAGCAAGAGACCGTCTGGGGGCGCATGAAATTGCCATTTCCAATTAACGCCATTTCGAAAATAGTTAAATGTTCACAGGACGTTGCAGCAGCAACAATATCAACTCCGCCTGGCCGAAAACAACAGCAAAAGAAAGGCAAACACAGAGGAGCAGACGGAATAAAAGGGAATGGAAGAGAAGAAGGGAACTTGGCCATGGTGACAGTGGCCTCCAGTGGCCGCCAGTGGGCACCCATTTTGGGTTACTCCACACCATTTCCGTTACCATTTCCATTCCAGGCACCACCTGTTCCCATTCCATTTGTACGACAGATGCCAATTTTTGGCAGTGGCTTACTGGCAAATTTTTCGGCGCCATTGCTGTTGCAGTTAGCGGTATGTGCAACTAACTCTATTAACGAACCGGAAACGGAAATACACACACACACACACGGGAACAAAAGAAAAATGGCGGGGGTGATGGATAGCCCACTGCGTGGCCGGGAGACACATGTTGTAAATTGCATGTCCATGGAGTTTGCCTAACCAATTTTACAAAAATATTTCCTTTGGTAACAGAGAAATTAAATATCAGAAATTGTCAAATAATATAATTTGATTTCTTATTAAAATATTTAATTAATTAATTGTTAAAATCAACAACAACTTTAGTTATTATATTTTTTAATGTATTCTTTAAAGAATTTTAAATACTATCATATCTCCTCTCTTTTCTACAAAAATATTTAATCCCTTAGGCACTTTCCATTTGTCAGAACGATTTTCGTGGAAGTCCTCGCGAAAAACCAAACCGAAAAATAGAAGAAAACTCACATCCATCTCACAGTTTATTTTCGGCTCGCAACGTTGTCATGTTGACCGAATTTTCCATAGCCGTAGCTGTGTGCTGATAACCGCTTGACCATTTTTAAATGTCTGCCAGTCCCTCCCCCTGGGGAAAAAAATAGAATACCTAGAGAAAAACCCCTCGACAATATTTGCACGTTTCTATTGTGTGCGCTGTAACTGCGTTTAAAATGCGACTCGATTTTTATCGATTTAATCAAGCGGCGACTGCCGCTGTTGTCTCCCCAAAAAAGGAGGGAAATGGGTGTATGCCATAGAGATTTTTTTACCCCCGGAGGATATGCCAGAATGGGAGAGAGAGTGCCAGCGATTTCCATACGTAATTGCACTGTAATTGACAATTTATTGTGTCAATCGCAATCGAGGCGCAATGCCGCATCGCGTTCAGTTCAGCCAGCGGTGTGTGCCACGTTTAATTAACAAGGCGACAACGATGCCAATGGTTAATGGGTGGTGCTGCTGCTGAAGGTGTGTTCCCCCCCTCGGGTGGTTGGATGTAGCCAGCGAGGGAAATTTAATCTGTTTTTTAAAACGAGCTGGATAAGTTGAAGCAATCAAGTGGAAAATCAGCAGGAAAGAGCCAAATACAAACGGCACCTGATCGGGTGCAATCTGTTGGGAAATTTATACACCTTGAGATGGAAAATGGGATTAAATTGTATTATCTGCCTCAAAGAGGAAATGCTAATTTCAGTGGCAACCAGATTGGTTAAGGAAAATATGAGCAGACATTATAAAAATCTAATTTAACAGAGTTTGGAAAGGGAAATTAAATAATTAAACAGCATTCGATGTGCCTATTTATTTGAATTGTTTACATTATTATGTTACACAAACTATATTCCTTACAATTTCGGTCTTATTATCTATCAATTCCTATCATCCATTTTCCAATTTTTCTAGCTTTCGGTGTCTCTGCTGGTAAGCAAGCCCGTCTTCTTACCTTTAGAACAAAGAGCTCAGTTAATTTATAGCTGACGCTTGGAGCATATCGAAGCTAATCAAAGGCCATCAGGCTGCAGGCTCACTAAACACCCCGCTAATAGTGGCTTCCGTCAAGGATTTATGTTCGGCCCATTGGGCATCCAGGCATCAAGGAATCGGAGCATCCCAGCAAGCGAGGCATCGTGGCATCTCAGCATCTCGGGCTCATCAGCATCCATCTTCGAGGCGTTGCCCGGTCATGGGTCTCTAATTGGCCATGGACGAGGCCTGTCCTTGGGCCCACTCCTTTGTTGATTAACGTGCCCACCAATTACGCGGCCCATATATATCGGACACCAAAACACACTGAGAAATATTAAACTTTTCATTGTAAGGGAAATTGTTAAGAAGAAAAATTGCTCCAAATAAATATGTAAATATTAATTTTCTGTTATATTTGAGAACTAAAACAAAGGACTTTAACATTTCTAGATATTTAATATTAGAAGAAATTAATTTAAAATAAAAATATTGCTTAAATTATTGTCCACAAAATACTATAAGCTTTAAATGGAATATTTTCTATTTCCCCAAAAATTATAAATATAGAAAATATAAACACAATTTCTTCAAGTGCATCCGCGTACAGGAAGGGGACCCATATCGACATGGCCAGTGATAAAGTGTGCGTAACAAAAGCTAATAATTGCCAAGGCAACGTGGCCGTGGCTGCCACGGTGAAAAGTCGCCCGTTGCCGTTGTTGCCGCTCGTTGAGTGGCCAAAAACTTTGGCATCATAATTTATAGCTGCGTTAAACAAGCGAGGATAACAAATTAATTTTGTCTGGGGCGAAAGCTCAGGCGGTGGTCCTGGTGGTGCCACTGGTGGTGGAGGGGAGAAAAACCGCATCTCAGGACGATGGCAGGACTTATGAGCACGGCGTATACTCTCGAATTTCTTAGTTGGGCCAATTAATTTCTAAAGTCAGGACGTGCTTTGGTCCTTCGAGCAGTGTGTGTGTGTGAGTGAGTTTGTGAGGACGCCTCGTAAATCTAAACGAACGAAAAGCAAAAATTCCTACGCATCTTTCAGCTGGAACACACTCGCGAATGCCGCTCATAAATATAAGTTCCAATGGCCATCCTGGACAGGATGCGAAGCATGGAGCTATTGAAGGTGACTGATTTTTTGTCCAGGTGGAACTCAAGGTATATTGAACTAAGAGGAATAGATAGGTAACCCTGAAATTAAAAAAAATATATGGAAAATTAAAGGAGTTTATACAGATATATGAAATAAGATCAAAGTAATAAAATGATCAATGCTTTTTATAGGAATTTAATTGTGGTAAAGTTATATTATTTATTTATTCATCACTATAGATTAATTATTAAATACTATACATTTTAAAATGTTCTTTAGGGAATCAAAAATGCCATTTTGATGCTCACTAAGCCCGCTTGTTATTCCGCCATTTGTGACCATAATAGCCATTGTTTGGTTCTGAAAGAGTAGGAGAGAGCGGAGGGTAGTGTTCGCGCCAGCAGTTTGCCACTGAAATACGTCAAAATATTTGGCATTCGATGCGATGTTCGCCACGTTCTGCAGTGGCAGGCAACTTCTAATATTTATGCTTGTTGTTTTCCTCCTTATAAAGTGTGGGGAGGGGGGACAGCGGATGTAACCCCCTCATAACTATGCGCTGCCATCTCTAATCGCAACTTGTGTGTGGGTTTGCTTTCGGTGGGTTTTGTTCTGCTGCCTCTTGTTTTGTTTTATTGTCGCACAGTCGAGCAAAACACATAAATCTTGTTCATGACTTGGTCTTGGAAGCTGACTTGTCCGCCTCCCGTTGCCACGCCTCCATCTTGTGTGTGTGGGTAGCTAAAAAGGTGTTGATAACGTTGTTCGCCGTCCTCCTCGAACCCAGGATCTCCGTCTGGCTCTCTGGCTGTACATCTTAATCGTAATGCAAAAGTTGTCAAGTTGATATGTAAACGAAAACGTGCTGCAAATATTTGCTGATGCCAAATTCTTTTCCATTTCCATTCCGCTCGAGTGCCATGTCAACGCAGTTTTTCTAATTTATGAGCGTTGACTATGAGATGGCATCAGGAATTGGCCATAAAAAAAGTGAGCTCCTCCCCTGTGCGTGATTTGGATCTCGTTAAATTACCGTTTAATATTACCTCAATAAACCATGTTTTGCCCTAAAATGAGACTTACTTCAAGGGAGGTGGAATTTATATTATTTTTTTTATTAAAATACTAAAGGAAACTTTTATCTATAGGGACTGAAAAGAGGCTGAGTTTTTCCTTAAAATTTAAAAAACTCAGATAATAAAGTAATTTAAATTTAAGATTAAGTGTGGCTAAGTTTTCGAAAGAGAAAATATGGATTTTTTAAATAGCAGCTTATAATGAAATTAATAACATATTAAACAGGGATTCATAAATAAATATATATTTTTATATATTTCATTAATCAACTCAGTAATTTATTCATTAACACTGAATTAGCTTACTTCCTACCTATCCAATACACACTACAATACACCCTTTCATTTGAGGATTTTCCAGCGAATATCTACCTGCTTTCAATAACCCAAACTCATGGCAGTGCTCAAAGCTTAGTTTTTAATTACAGGAAAATCAAAAGCGCATAACGCTGCAACTCTCTCAACTTTTTGCAGGTGCACAGTGTGGGTTTCCAGGTGGGTTCTGATTCAGGCACACAAAATCAGGCTAGAAGGCTTGTCAGTAAGCCACATATACATACACTCCCACTCATACCCAGACACTTCGAGCAAGTATTAATCCACATCCGAGTTATAATTCATGCTGATTGTATGAACATTTCAGCTTTTATGTGAACCGTAAAACTTTGCTTCCTGACTTTTCATCAGTCCTCCCCCCAGCCCACCTGACGGGGCTTAACCACAGATACATATGTAGATATGCTAGATACTATATCCCTCTGCCGATTCTCTACCTCTTTCAGACTCCGATTTCACCTGTAAAGTTGCGAAAATTTTCAATTTTTACACACACAAAGCACATTTTATACTTTATGTGTGTATGTGAGTGTGAACAGTTTTTTAGGTGTAATTCCAGTTACAGTTTTGGCCAAGCCATAGCAGTCCTGACTTTGGTTACAAAAGGCTTACATTCGCACACATTCATATTCCCGGAATGAGCGACTCTATGCAGTTACTTCCGTTTCCGTTGGCAACTTTGTCCTTTCATTGCTCTGCTGCGGACTCTGTTCACCGCTCGACACTCAACTTAAATATCATTATTATTAACCCGGCTAGTAACTACACTTGAAGTGAAATTGTGTTATTAATTTAGGGAAATTAATCCAATTCAAGCACAAGAAATTTGTATATGTAAATCATTCAAAACCCAAACAATAAATTAATGTATATAGAATCATTTTCAACAAGAAATAATGAAAATAATATTAAGAATTATTATAATGACATATTAATTCAGAGACAACTAATTTATTAACATTCCCACGATTAAGATATTAACTCTAAAATATATTCAAATTAATTATAATCTATTTATTTGAGTGCATTGCCAGGAGTAAATGGCAACTCGGTTTCGGCTGCCACTTCAGTGAGCTGTGCTGCGTTGAGTGGCCCCAGACTGTGGTGGGGAAAATTATATTTAATGCCAGGAACACGCCCACACCTGCCCACCTCTCCCCCATCACCGGCGAGAGCGAAAGTTATGCCTCGTTAGGGTCTCCACTGGCCACCACCTCTCACGTAGTTGTTAAATGCCACGTTTCACCTGAATAATTGAGAGCGATTAGGCCAGAAACTTTTGCATTGATTAAGGTTTAAGTTGGCCAAACATTTGCCCAACTCTGAGGGTTCTAGACCATCCAAACTAACCTCCGACTACACCTCCGCCTCTGAATCTGCCTCCGTCTCTGTCCATTTTCATTGTTTTCCGTGGGCTCGTTGCCTGGTCCCCAGGATCGATGCTCCTGTTACCCAGGCTTCTGGTCCACCTTTGTCATTTGCTATCAGCAAATGTTTAAATATGCATTACGTGTGTTATTCTCATGTTCAGCAGCACTTGGGGATTACCTAGAGCTGTAGATGCCAGTCCTCGATAGCGAGTAGGAAGCGACATCTACACCCTAGTCCATTTCCATTCTCATTCCAAGTCCCTGTTCTATCTCCCTTCCCATACCCAGTCCCAGTCCCAGTCCCCTCTGGGCCGTCTGTCTAGTTCGGTAAAAAATTTAACACTTTTGGGAACTTTCAACTGACTGCAGCCTGTGCAATTCAAGTCAACTCGAGTTGAACCGAAAACTTGTTATGAGATCTTCTGGCAATCCTGAAAGAGAAACTTAGCAAAGCTTGGATTGAGCTGAAAATGTGTTGGGAGATTTATTTTATTTATCTAGTCAAAGGAACCTTCCATTTAATGTAGATTTTAGTACAATTTCTTACTGCATTTTCTTTTTTAAAGAGGAATTTTTTGTATTTAACAAATTTACACCAGCTTCAAAAAGGTCCTTTAAACTAATCAAGTTGTTCACCATTCATAAAAGCCATTCCAGGTACCGAAAATCAAAAGAGAAACGCAAGGACCCATAGTGGTTTCATGGCGTACCGGCATCTGAGAAAGAATCCTGAAGCCAAACAAATATGAGCTCGTGTACTAATTACACCTGGACCAAGTCACTAATGAAGCCCAAAATGTAGTCCTTAGGAGGACGTGCCCGGAAAGCCGGACTGCATAAATTCCTTGGGCGAACAGAGAAAACTATGAAAAGGGAGGAGGCAAGACAAGAATGTGGACAGGCGATGGGTAAATGCAAATGCAAATCAAACTGCTGGCAGGATGCAGAAACAGGCAGGGTGCCCATCATTATGCCAGGCCAATGCAAAAATATGCGACGGAGACGAAAGGCACTGGGGCCCATAAAGGCCACATTATCTAGCTGAGGGGAAAATGGCAAATGTCAAACGTTTTGCCAGCGTTCTGGCAAAATTTGCATGCAAAGCCAGGCAAACCAACTCCGCCACGCCTCGTCCTCCTTTGTGTGTGATTTTCACAAACGCAAACACTTTGATTTTGGTTTCAGAATTTTGCATTTCTTGTCCTTTTTTTGAGGTTTCGTTTATGTACTGGGTACTTCGTAAAAATTAAGGGTATATTAAAAAATTATATTTTAAGAATTTATGAGATATAATTGCTGTCTTGATAAATTTTTAGCAACCATAAATTTTAGTACAGAATTTATAATCACTTAAAAGTGTCATTAATCGACAGAACTGTAAACGAAATAATTCTATATTTTCTGTCAAGCTACTAAAATTTTAAATAGATCCAGAATATATATCAATAAAAATAACTTTTTTATTAGTTTAATAAATTTAAATACTTTTGGCATCAGAAAGTTTACTCTATATTTAACCCACTGAAAGATAGGTGCTTTATAGTTGGACACTCAACTGTAGCATCCTTACATGTTCTTGATTTCAATTTTTTTTTTTTTAGCCAAAAAGAGGATCAACTGGCACACACACTCAAACGCACTCGCATTTGAAAGGGCAACGCCTGTGCCTGTGCGCCTGTGTGAGTATTATTTATGTTCTGCGCTAGAAATCTATTTGCACCGCACCACAAATCTCAGCTCAGCGAACGCAGAGTGAAAAAAATAATGGATGGATGGATGGTTTGGGGGGGGGAGGGAAATTCAACAGCGCGGGAGGAGGAACATTCAGAGGCTGAGAGGCTGGGTACAAAGGCCAAGGGAAATGCAAGAGGGGGGTAGTCGGAGGCAAATCCATTCAGGGGCAGCCATCGGACAACGCATCGCATTCGCATTAAATCGAAGTCTTTTCCAGAACTCTGCCACCCACAAAAGCACACAGACACACACAGCCGAAATCCACAGGACCTCACTCACACACACACAGAGAAACTTTAGCCATTTGGCAGCTGAATTGTAGGAGATTCCAAAACTTGGCATTCGAGATGAATTCGTGAAATAATTGCGATTTCAATGCAATAGGAAGACTTGAATTCCAAGATGAGATGCATTCTACGTTGCAGTTTCTTTAAATTTAAGCAATAAATTAACAAAAAGTAAAACAAACAAACGAATATTTATAATTCCATCAAAGTTTTAAAATATTTCAAGTCTTTTTTAAGAATTTATAATTGTCAATTTTATAAATGTTTAATAAGCAATTTATTTATTTTCAATATTCTAATTTAATAAATAAATATAAAAAAAAAATGCTGTATTTCCCGATTGGTTAGAGGACTCACTCCTTCGGCTAGTGATTGCCCTTTCTTGATCCTGTTTGTGGCTGTTTGAAGTTGCTGTGCGGCTGTATAAGGAAATAACGGGTTGGGGATGCACTAACTCACACTGAGACACACGCAGACCGTGGCCAGGGCACTTGCATATCTGTGTAAATTTATGATTGCCCCATTTCCGTTTTTTACAGTCAGCCATTGCTATTGACTGTCTGTCTGTCTGTGTGTCCGTTTCGCTGTTTGTTTGCCTGTGTATTTGTGTCCCTCCTCTCCTTCTGTGTCTGTGTCTGTTCCTGCGGATGGACCTGTGTGTGTGTGTGTGTGGCTTATCCTGTGACCGGCATTATTGTGTGACCCCCTTGGGCCGTGCTGCACTTTTCTTGCCTCCGCGTCTTTCTTTTTCCATGTCTGCCCCTCGATTCTTTTCTGTTCTCCTATATTTATTTTTTTTTTCAAATCCAATGCCGCCTGCAGCTGACTTTTGAGTGCACTTTAAATTATGTTTAGTAAGTTTATGGTGAATGAATCTTGTATTAATTTAAATCAAACGCGAATTAAAATTATCTTCTTAGAATCAACAATCATAGGAAATTAAAGAAATATTTCAATCAGATTGAATACCTTTTCTTTTTTAAGGTAGGAAATATATAGAACGTATTTTATATACTTTCATTAGTTTTTCTATTCACAAATTAATTGTAAATAATAAAATTAAAGTTTTCTGTCATAAAGAGACATGGTTCTTTAATTTTTGACAACATTTCTCCATGTGTTCCTAGTGTCCTGGACGATTGCTGCCCACGGATTGCCACGGGTATTGACTCGTCGTGGCTCGCTGCACCGGCACATCTCCACCTCCCTGAAGCTCCTCTGGACCCGAACAGAAGCCCCTTTCTCTGGAACCACGTCCATTGCAATGGTTATGGCTTTGAAGCTCGCCCAGCTGTGGAGCCGTATGGGGTTTTAATTTTGACAGCTGCAGATAAATTGTTAAATGCAGGCCCGTTCTGCTCCCTGAGTGCTTTATGTGGGCTTACGCCTGTCCCTGTGTGTGTTGGTGCTCTTTGTGTTTGTCTGTGTGGGTTGCATATAAATTTATCTGCCCGTTTTTGCTCAGCCATCGAAGCCGTGTACATTTTTCAGCATTTTTCTTTTGGCTTCCAGCCACCTCAATCTGCTCGTCCTGTGCGCTTTTGTTGTTTGGCATTGACAGGCGGCCATCAAATGCATACTCGACAACGCCCCCGCCCTCCCAAGGCCTCCCCCTTTGTATTGCCACGCCCCCTTGGGAGGCCTGATTGCGGGCGGCATAGCAGAGAAAAATCCTTGCCAAGAGCAGGACTCGAAAATGCATTGTATCTATCAGTTTGTTCGCGCTCGGACGGGCCATGAAATATGCTGGGGCCGTATTTATGTCATAAATAAAAACGGCGTTAAATATTTTCTGCCCATTGACTGGGGCGTCAATTCGTTTTCCATGGATCAACATTTAACGCAATTTAAAAAAGTTCATCACTCCGCTTAACCCCACCACTCCCCTTTATTTATATTTCCAAATTTATTCATTTGATTGGCGCTGGTCGTAGTTATGGTTGAGGGAATGTTACGGAAATATTTGCAGGAAATCAGGTCAGTTTAAGAATATTAAATGAAAGTCTTTAAAATGTACGAGTAACAAATTAAATAGTATCTGAGATACATCATTCATACATCAAGCATTTTAACCTTTATTTATTAAGTGAATTTTAATTACATTTATTTGATGAAATATTTATTAAAATTCAATTTTTTCCGCTAAGTAAAACCTTTTGCATTTTATATATTTTTTCTTACAATAATTATTTCTCCCATTTAAACTTCAGTTTAATCTTTTTTACCTGCCAAACTGAATTAGGTTTAAATGCTTTGACACTCTTTGAAAGTAATTTCTTTACCTTCTACATTTAAATATAATATTCCTCCTTTTTCCAATTAGTTAATCAAGTTAATATTGATTCCATTTCTCTGGGTTTTTTGTGTCCCCGCCTCATTTCTTATCTCTCGCTCCATTTAACTCAATTTAAGGCAACCGCAGTGCACTTTTCGGGCTTATCCTTCTCTCTACCCATTTTGGCCTCCTGCTGCTACCCAGACTTTTGTCCTGCTTCCGGCACTCTTTCACACATATAGTTACATATAAATATATATATATTTATATAGTAGGAATGCACACATGCACACTGCACTCGGTGGAAATGAAAACGGCAGACCGATGAAAAGAAGGAAAGCGCAAAGTAGATTGCAATGGGCTGGCGAAAGCCGCGTTGACATTTTCATTTAAATTATGCACATCACTTGACTTGCAACCCAGCCACGTCCCCCCAAAGACACTACCACCCCAGTTCGCGGTTACACGAAGAGTTAAATTTTTTCTTAAATCAAATAATTATTTGCCTTACATGAGAAAGAAATTATAGATGTCTTGAACACATCTTTATATATTTTGCAGATTTAATTTCTACATTATATATTTTTTAGAGCTTAAAAATATTACTTTATTGAAGGAAACGGTCTTAAAAATTGAAATATTTATGTTTTTAGGGATATATTATAATATTAAAGATGGAAATCTTAGTGTACATTCACACAAGTGCAAGAAAACTCAGCGAAGACGCCAGATAAGCCAAGGTCCTTTACAGGACCACTCTTACCCCACTTCTTACTCCCCCCTCCCGTCTCCCGTAACTTTTTGTCAACGCACATTTCAGAGTTATGGCAATGGCAATGGTAACTTTTGCTCTTTCCAACTTCCTGGCACACCCCCCCCCCCCGCCTACTGAGGCATTGTCTGCAATGCAGATTCCGTCTTGGAATCGGATCCAGATTCGGATTGAGATTCCGGTGCTCGCCGACTAATTAAAACGGAAATCCACAATGGACCCCAGACCGCCGCTTCCGTTTAAGTGGAACACAAAAGCAAAAGAACAATTTTTATGTTTCTTCTACGGCAACAAAAAACAACAAAAAAGTTTCAAGTTTTTTATTATAATTTTTTATGCCACATCCCCCAAACAGAATCCTACCCGAAGGACAAGCCAAAGCGCCTGTAAGCAGCCGCTAAGCCTGAAAAAAAGAAAGAAAATGAGAGAAACCCAAAAAGATGTTAAAACTTTTTAGCCTCCAATGGTGTAAAATTAATAAAAATTACAAGACAAGTTTGGCTGAGCTTATAAAGTTTACCAATTGCTGGGCGTTACTTTAAATAATTGTCAACTTGGCCTTTAGTCTTTAGCCAGGCTTAAGTTTCCCATGTTGCCTGGATTAGCTTTAAGTAGACACAAATATTCAGTAATTATACCCCAGACATTTATGTGAGTTTATACCCTTGACAAGTAATAATATTTTGTTGTATAGTTTAGAAATATAAATACATTTTATTTATTATACTTTATGTTTTTACATCGAATGCATCTATTTATACCTCCATTCAGAGTATACCTCAAAATCTAATTTAACCCTGTTTATTTTAAATTGCTGTTCATTCATTCACAAAATGTTTTGTCAGATCAGCCCTTGGCAGAAATTCACCGTTTTATGAAACATATCAGAGGGGTTTTTGTTCTCTTAATTAGACTCGCGTTTTAAGGTTATTGTTTTTACGCGTGCGTATCTTCATTATACTCGAGTTTAACGCCCTCAGGAACCACATACTACAAACAGGGCTAGGGATGCCGATACGTGTGTCAGATATGACTAATGCATGCACATTATCCCAGGCTAACCCACGAAATGGGGATGTAGATGCGGATGCCAAGTACACATCTCGCACATCCTTCGCACAGGACGTGCAGATAATGAGCTGCGCCCGCGGCAACATGGTATAGTGGAGCAGTAGCGGAGCTTTGACCACGCTCTTGGTTTTGAAATGAAAATGCATTGTTTTGTTTTAGCTCAAGCCAGGGGCGAATTCGGATGCTTCAATGTTTATGTTTCCCAGGGAACCTTTTCATAAAATTCAGGGTAAATATTCTAGTCAAAACCAAATTGAAGTGAAAGCTGGCAAGGAAATTAGCAATTTTCCAGGTACATTTTCTCTAAAAGGCAAACATAGAAGATATTGGATATAAAGCTATAAGGTGAGTAGTTTATTTTAAAAATAAAGAATTGTATATAAATTAATTAAATATTTGCAAGCTATTTTGAAGTAATATTAATCCAAAAACAAACCCTATCGAAAAGCTATAATTCCCTTATTATGGTATTAACACAGAGAGCTCCTCGAAATCAAATAAACCCCTTTAATGACAGCCCTTAAATTAATATTCCTCCCCCCGACAACAACTACTCTCTCATCAATCAAATTGATTTCCCAAAAAGTTGTAACAAAATTAAGTTAAATTAAAATAGACTAAGAGCTGAAAATTCAAATTAGTTTCCTAGCCAGAATATGCTTCAGTTGATCGTCTTTCACAGCTGCCTTGCCATGTGTAAAACTGTCGCTTTGTGATGCATTCGATAAAAGGGGAATTTGCCACAAAATGTTTAGACCATTGACGTTGCAGGCATTGAAATAAATTGCCAATTTACGAACGGGACGACGAGAAACGAATTTTTGCCGAATTGCGGCAGAGGGTATATCCTTTTGGCCCAGGTGTGTCCTGCGACAGAGTGGATAGAGATTGGGTAGATAGCAGAGAGAATTCCGGCTGCGTAACAAATGTGCATTTAATGCAGTTTTCGTCGTCTTCCTTCGTCTGCAGTGTAACAAAGTTGAGAGCAGCTGTGCTCCAGTGGCATTCGCTACGACAAATTACACATACGCCACGTTGCCGGCAATCACTTATGCAGAGAAGACAGGAGACGAGTCTCTAAGTGAGAGAAAACTTTTTTTTTTAGAATTTTAATTTGTATATCTATTATTCTTATTTAAATTATTAATTTGATTTTATTTTTTAGTTTATAAATATCTGGACCTATTTTAACAAATATATTTTACTAAATTAAAATATTTGCATTATTTTTTCAAGTGCTTTGACAGCAGCAGAACCTTTGACTTTGCCCAAAAGTGCACAAAAAGAAAATTTGTGCCTGGCCAAAATAAATATGCTGCATCTTTGATGCAGTCGAGCAACAGGCAAGTTGGCAAACTGGCAACCGGCAACTGCCAACTGCTGCTGGCACTCGCTGGCTTTTATATTGGAAAAAGTTAACTTATTGCGTAATACTTTAAGAGCTTCCATCCAGCGTCTGGCATTGGCATAATGAATGAGCAGCGAAAGAAGGCAGCTTGGTCGACTTTGCCCTCTCAAAATCGCTGTGATTCACGGCTTTACAACCATTCGCATCATCCTTATCCAGCCACTTGGCATCTGAGGATGCAGCTGCGCATGAAAACTGAATATGCTGATCATTTTTCACTTCATGACATTGCTAACATAATTTTGTTGCCAATGGCCGGCTATATATGGCACCAAATAAACGCATTTCCAATATTTCTTCAATGGAAAATTAATATTTCTCTTGGGACAGAGTAAAGCTATTAGAATATATATAAAGACTCAAACATTTTTCATGAATTATGTAGCCAAAAGGATTACTTAAACTTTAATTTGTTATAAAATTTATTGGGTAAGTTCTATAATTTTAAATATTTGTATTTGTAATAAAGATATGTTTCTCTTTATTGTATGAACACAGAGAAATTTCTTCATGAAATATAAATTAAGTCTTTTGTAATCCTATATTTCCTGATTCAAATGCTACTTATTATTAATTTTTTTGAAGTGATAAAAACCATTACCACATTTTTCCCCCTAAAATGTCCAGTTTTTAGTTAAATTTGAATTAGTTGCCCGAAAAGCTTATGAAAAGAGCCACCCCTGAAGTATGTATATATCATAGATGGTAGAAAATATCCTTGTTAAATCCCTTAACCGCATTTGACATAGGCACGTTCCAGCGGCCATTCGACTGCCACGTCGACACCTTTGACACTTGGCCTGTGCTGCAGCGACAATCTCGCCTCGCCTCGGCTTGACACTGCTGTCTCAGCACAAAAAAAAACTCAGAAATTGCAAATAAAATTGAAAATTCAGCGCACTGCCTGCCAAAATCAACATCGAGCCGATGCCTTTTTCGGTGGTAATGCCAGTCCTCCGTTTCATGTCCCTAAGCTTATGCAATGCACGCAATGTCAAATGTCAAAATGTGCCCACCAGTCATCCACTGGCCAGGATCTAGTGTTCGGTATCCACTAACCAGAGTCCTGGGCTGTCGGCATAAAATTGCGGTTGCCTATTTAATGTCTGCCAGCTGCTGTCGTTGAAAATATTGTCAAGGTGTCTGTAGTAAAGTTAATTTCTGGTCCTCTAGTCCGGTTCTTCAATTCAGTTCTGCTCGGCTCTCTCCTCCCGCCCCGGCTGCCTGCGGTTGTGGCACACACTTCCCACTGTGTCTGTGTGTAACCGCTCAGCTGTAAAAGAGCCGGAAAGCCACTCCGGCCAGGATCAGCCAGGATTGTGGGTGGGGCTGGGTTGGATTTCGGCTGCGTGGCGAGTGTCGTGTGTCACCGCAAAATGAGTCTCATTGGAAATGAATGTGTGCAGCAGCAGCAGCTCCCGTTGCTGTCGCCTGCCACATGGGGCATAAAAGCATTTTGGTTTCGTTGCGAGCGAGAAACATAATATAGATATGTGGGCTATGGCCCAATTAGGATCCTGGCAAATTAGTACTTATCTGAACAGGTTTTTAAAAATTAATTCAATTTCAGTCAGAGGCTAAACAGAATATATGTATGTTATGGTTATCTGATACAAAAATATGTTCAGTGAATATGAAATAATATCATTTAGTATAAAATAATTTAATTTAAATTTAAATTAAAACTTTCAGTTACTTCATAAGCTATTTATCTACTTTCTAAATTATTTAACAACTTAAACTGTGTTATTTTCTTAACTAAAACTTTACTATAGCAATATATTATAATTTTCCTGATATATAATCTGATGATTCATCTTCTCTCATTTGATTGACACTTTTCCAAGGTTTCTTCTTTTTATGCTGGCGAATGCAATTTTCTGTCACAGTCGCAGGGCAATCAAACTTCATTATAAAGCCAACTCCCTCAGCTGGCACTCAATATTTATGCAAATTTTGGTCGAGCTGAAAAATTTCCATAATTAAATATGGACAACAACAAGAAATAAAAATAAAATAAAACTTTCGGCAAAAGAAGTGAAAATTGTAGAGCAAAACTGCAGTGGCAGTGAGAAATATGTGCGACCAAGAAAAATGCCTGAGAAAAAACAAGAAAATATAATAAATTCGAATACCGACAGGCAAACGAATTGTTGATAGTCTGCAAGATATATAAAAAATTAAATAAATCATTTTATTAAAGCTTAAAAATGATTTAAATAAAATTTATAAATATTCAAAATAATTTTTAAAGTCTGAGAAAATTAAAAACCGAATATGAAAAGAAGAATAAAGTGAACAAAGAATTTGTCAGTCTTTAAAAACAAGGAATAAAACATTTAAATTGAACTCTGATCCCAAAAATATTAAAAGGTTTAAGAAATATTATTATTATTTATTATCATTCATGCCCTTGCTACCCTGTAACCACTGGATGATAGCCCGCTGACGGAGCACTGAGACCAGGAATTCCGTGTCAAAAGTGTAACCCAGCCCCGTTCTTTCCACCCATCAGTCTTTTGGCCGGATGCCTCTGTTGTGGTTGCCTGCCCAAGACGCCAGTACAAGGTTGCCCTATGCCTTCCATTCGCTGTTCCTTTTTTTTTTTTTTTGCTCAGTTTCTCAGTTTTTGCCAAAGCTCTGACTTGAGGCCAATGGAGGCGGCAGTGGAAAAGCCAAATGCATTAAGTGGGCGTGGCTTCGGCACAGGCGCCGGCGTTGGCATAACTTTCAAAAACTAATTAAGCCAACTTAAGTGCAGAGCAGCTTGGCAGTTGCTCCAGGGCGATGAGGAAACCCAAGTTCGCTACCAGGCATTTCAATCAAGCGCCGCCCGCCACAAGAGAGCTCGAGCTTCGGAGTTCAAAAAGAAACGCGGCTGCCCAAAAAATGTCCAACAAATCTAGCTGGTGGAATGATCATGAAGGGGGTATAAACTTTGGACTTTCTGGAGTATTAAAAATTTGATTTGGGTATAAACAAGAAGGCAGCAAGATTGAAACTAGATTAACTTGGTTTATATATTTCGAAATTAAAACATTTTCTATACGACTTTAAACACAATTTGTATCCCCGCTTTAATTATTATTTAATGAAAGGTTTACCTTTAAAAAATCACAAATTCTATAATCAAGTTATTAAATATTGAATAGAAAATTCTATATAAGAATGATTGCCTTCCAATTATGAAATGGATCCCATCTTTGGAGTAATTACAATTCCGAGGCATAGCCAGGAGTTGACAATTTCGAGGACTGCTGCCTGGCCGCCTGCCCAGGCCTGTGTTTGTGCAATGGTGTTGATTTAGGTTCACTTTAGCGTAAAATGAATGTCCCACTTCAAATAAAAGTCGCACGCTGTAAATCACACAGCAGCAGAAGGAACAGAAGCTGGAGCGGGTGCGTTGGGGAATCCCGGGGAGAGTCCGAGAAGGGAGCAAGAGCCGAGGCTGAAGCAAGAGCCGGAGCAGGAGCGTTCTCTATTTGTGTTTGTGACACTTTGCCGGCAACAAGGAGCGACAACAGCTCTTGAATGCGCCGCATGAAACTGGCTTGCACTTGAGTGGCAAGTTTTCGGGGGACAGGGGGGCGGGCAGGAGCAGCCAAAAATGTCCAGCGGCGACGACGACTACGACGAGGTCGTTGAGGATGACGAGGACGATGATGACAACAAGGACAATGTCGTCCTGCTTCCCTTTTTCCCGAGCCATCACCGGAAGTGGCCTGCCGCAAGTGTCAGCGGTCGGTGGGCGTCCAGCACACTTCATAATTCCTTGTCAGTACCGGTCCTGTGTCCCCATCCCTTGTCCTTCGTCGTTGCCATCCTCCTTTGGCACTAAATGACACTTTATAATTGTGCGCCTCAGTGCAAAAGTTTAACAATAAATTGAAAAGTTTTCACTGCTGCTGCTGTTGAAGTCAAGCCAGGATCCGAAAGGCGTTTCTTATTATCCTTTTTCGGCTAGCTGCTGTGTGTTTGCTAGTTTTAAATGTGCATTTTACAAATGTTACTTGTGGTCTTAACGCCCTCCATCCTGCAACTTGGCCGAAAGTTTTCTTTTAGCCCCGAGTTTTTGCCAGTTGTTGATGCTCGGATTATTAAAGCCAGCAACTTGAACTTCTCAACTGCCTCAAAGCTAACGAGTTGGCACACAAAGTCGGCAAAAAAAAAAAAAAAAAGAAAACAAAATAGAAGGATTCGAAAACGGAAACAAAACTCTGGCCAGTTCGGGCCTTTGGCAAAAGTTTCACATTTAATTTTAATGATAAAGCAATTTTTGGTAAGAATTTTCGGTAGGAAATTTAGAAAATGCTTTTGCAATCGTCCGGCCGGCTAATGGCAAAAATAATTTATTTGCTCTGGAAAATATAGCAAATGATTTTTAGATGTACGAACATGTTTGGTGATGGAATGTAATATTCCTTGTAAATAAACCAGATATAAAATATTTATATACTTTCTTCCAATTAATAATAATTATTTAATAATAAGTTAAAAGCTTTAAAAAAAAATTTTTTTTTAATTAAATAACCTTCCCAAAAAACACTCGTAATCCCAAAATTTCAAGAAATTCAAGTGCTCACTCGAACACTTGAGATGGAAATTCCATTTAAGAAACACCCCAAACTATTCCACTGAGCTTAGGCATTGGCGACCCTTTCACATTGTTTTAGGCTCTTGGCTCACAAAAGTTCATTAGTTTTATTGGGAGAGGAAATTGTAATGCCAATTACACGCATAATACGCCAAATTACAGAATGCCAGGATCAGTGTCAGAATGCCGGAATGGGAATAGCCCTTTTGGCCCAGAAATACATTTTAATGTCAGCACTGGGAACAAAAAGTTGGTGGCAAAGAAAGAACAGCTTCTAAGCCATGGCAATGGCGAAAAGTTGCAGCTTTAAAGTTGCCGCCAAAGTGAGCCAAAAATGCGCAGATTATAGCCAGAAAGCGAGGGCCAGAATTGGTCCACGACTGCACCGCTTTGTCCCTGGTCGGTTCCGGTTGCCATTTACAAGAAAACAATGGCTCAAAGAGTTACTTGTTTTATTTTTTAGAGTCCTCCCCTGGCAAAGGCATGCAATGTGCGTTCGCCCCGAAAAAGGATAAAGTTGTGCAATAAAAAAAGAATATAGAAAAGTAAAGCAACAAAACAGCGAAAACTTTTGCCATGACACTAGCCATGTTGCAAGTCGGATTCCCTCTCGGGGGGGTTCTGTTTGAATAATTCCACTGAAGGATAACGCCACTTTTTTGTGGGTTTTGTCTAGTTTTAAGGTAAAAAATATATAGGAATGTGAATAATTCTAAAAAAGAAGTTGTACTTTCAGAGATATGACTTTTTATAAATAATTTAACAAATTATTGCAAATCTCTGAAAAATATGCGAAAAATTATATTTAAAAGCCGAAGTATATTAAAAAATGCTTTTATTAAAATTACTTAGATTATTCTACGTATAATTTATATACAAATATATCATTCATACGACATTTTCAAGTGTTAAGTGTCCTCTAAAAGTCAAGACTCTAAATTTGTTTTTTAGTACACTATTAATTTTATTTCAAGGTCTTTAAGAGCATTTAAAAGTCCGCACACTTCGTCCTTATGCCCCCAGCATCTTCTGCCATTTGTTAGCTTAATTCTTGCATGCATTTTGTGGCTCTTTTGCAACTTGAGTGCTAGCGAGGTGTAACAATAATGCCACTTACTCTTATTTTATTCCCCTGCCAGCGGTCATAAAAATGCCATAAAAATAGCCGCACAATGCTGTGGCTTAAACCCTCAAGATTTGCTTTGAAGCCGGCTTAAGGAATGGCCAAAAGCACACATCGGTGGGGTAGTGTGCAGAGTCCAGTGGGTAGCACTGGCAAACAAATCGGGCTTTACGGCTGACCAAGTGACCACATAATTACACTTTGCACTTGGGCCCCCTCCACAACCAAATGCTGATTCGCATGCCTCTGCCTTGCGGTGTGGCCGATGCCAATTATAAGCCTGGAATTTAACAAATTAAGCCTCATTACACACGCACCCACACACCTTGCATCTGACCGCAATCCAGTGCAGCTCCTGCCTGTTGACACATGACCCCGCCCACATGTCCACCGACGACCACCACCCAGCGCCTGAAAATCTGGCTGGTAAAAAGCATTTTGCTTGCTTGTGGCTGGCCTAATTGCTCATAATTCAAATCGCTTTCAAAGGCCCCAACCCTCAACAGGAGTTCCCTGGCTCCCAAAAGGCGCTGAAAGTAGTAATTAAAATAACCGTGATGGGAAATTAATATATATTTCAAGGTGTGGTATACATAAAGCCATTAAAACATTTAAAAAGTATTGATAAACAACATGCTTAGGGGATGGGGGTTTGAAGTTAATTAATGCATTGTTTTCTTTGGTGATTTGTGGAAGTTTCCTTTTTACATAATAAAATCTGCAATTAGTAATCTTTATAATAAATAATCTACATAATTATTAGACTGAAAAAACGTTCAACCTTACACATAAATATGCAAGGATATTTAATATTAAACAATCCAAAACCAAAGAGTTTCTTTAAATTATACTCCCTGCTTAGCCTAAGCTATATCCTTGTCAGGATAAAATGAAAAAATTCTTCATTCAAATAAAATTTAAGAACTCGTTTATAAATTTGCCTGCTAAGAGTTTGAAATCTGGCCCAAGTGAGCTTTAAGTGTAGTCATTGTAGAAATCCCTCAACTAAATCAAAGTTAAACATTTTATTAGCTTACCCGGCGGAGTCACAAAGCAACTTTCAATTAAATAGCTGGCTGGCAGCTCCTCCTCCTCCTCCACCTCCACAGCCACAGTCTCTGCGGATTTAGAGACGTCAAACAAAAGAGCACCAGAATAACCCGAAGACCCGGGAGCAGGCCATGAATTCATTTTAAAAAATTGCAGCTAGAAAACAAAAGGACCTGCCATTGTGCAATTAAAATTGTATGGCACTGGGGAGTCCGAGCAGAAGCAGCTCAACTCGCAAGTTGAGACAGAAAAAGGAAAAGGAGCTGGAAGGAAAAGATCCGGGAAGAGTCCGAGGTATGTGGGCGGAATGGCAAGGGCAACACAAGGCAGCTGCCTGCCGATAAGAGAAATTAAAACAAACAGACGCCGTTCGCCCTGCAACTGTACAATCTGCACAATTTCCAAAGTGACACAGCGCAGGGCATAGCAAATACCAGGACACCAGGACAGAGCTGGACACCCTCACAATCCAGCCAGAGCAACCAAACAAAACCCAAACCGAACCCAACTGAACTGAACTGAAGCAAACCGAACCGAACCGATCCGAAGGTTCAATCCTGGCCAGCTGGCCATGTTTACGAGCGTATCATGACAGTTTTCCTGCTCTTACTTTTCTTTTCCCTTTTTCTTGGCTGTTTTCCCCGATTTTCCCTTCTTTATGCTTACCTGTTAGTCCTTACTTTCAGGGGTATATAGGATGATCATCAGTTAAAAGGAGAATTTTTGAATATATTTTTATAGTTAAACAAATATTTGGAAAATAAAACTATATCAATAAAACCTTAAATAATTAATAAAGTCTTTGTCCTTCTGACAAGAATTGGTTTCAGTATTATCTTTTCATAGTTTAAATATAAAAATATAACAATTCATATTTAAGTGCTGGGTATTTCCCTTACGATGATTATTTTCCTCAAAGTTTTTTTCACTGCGTATGTTTTCTCCTGCTTACTTTGGCCGGACCTCCTGCCTCATGTGCTTAAAGTTGTCACAAGTTGTCGGGTCCAGTTCAGTTCAGTTGAGTTGAGTCAAGTTCCAGCTTTGGGTTGGTGTTGCTTCTTGGGGAGTCCCCCTGCCCTCGGGCAGCTGCACTTGTCGTGCGGCTGGTAGGGAGTCCCCAATGATATCGCATAAGTTTTTCAATTTTGTGCGTTATTAGGAGCGATTAGAGCTGAATGCCGATGGCAGGGACCAGATCGAAGGAGCACACAGGAGCCATAAACACTCCACATCAATTGGCAGCTGGCTTGAAGTTGCTGGCAGTTACAGCTAGGATAAAAATAACAGAAAAATTGATCAAAAATATATTGTTATATTCTATAAGATATAACCGCTTTGAAGACACTATTTACATCCGTTTGCCTGCCAACTGTCCCTGCCTTTCATCAGCTTTTGTTAATTAATGTTTGGCCCTCTATCTGGGCTCAAGTTTCTAATTCCTGGCATAATATATGGCTGTGCCTTGGCTGCTTAATGACTAGCTCTTAACGTTTTGTCTAATCCCAGGACAAATCTCTCCTAACTACGTCCCACGCTGCGTATGCGTGTCATAAACATTCCCCTCAACCGCCAACTTGGACCCAACTCAGCGGGCTGCAAAAGTAAAGGACCGCAGAAATTAAAAGGACCAGAACCAACGAATTTGCCCGAAGAGCCATAGCCGAAATAAAAGATTACGCTATAAACACATTTATCTGACCCTGAGACATAAAAACCTGCGCCCTCGATAACATTTTATAACTCGGCAAAGTGCCATAACCAAGTGAAACGTTCTCCTGCCCAGGATCTGCGAACCAAAACAGCCGCCTTCTGATGAATTAAAGCCGCCGCCAGTAAAAGTTAACAACATTTCAACTTGGCGACCGATAAGTCGGCCCCAAAAAATAAACCCAAAACAATACGAAAACAACAACAGAGTAGGCAGTAGGTTGAGCAGCGAAAACAAAACCTTAATGAAGCATAAAAAATGTTTATGTCCATGGAAAACTAAAAGCTAACAACAACAACAGCAGCGGTATGCAAAAGAAAACTTGAAATCATTTTAGCTTTATGGAAAGTATGTATATTTTTAGGCACATAAATAAAATTTTGCCAAGCCACAAACAAAAACAAATAGGAAAAGGCAGCAGCACAAATAAACAGAGGCAGATAGGAGCATTTAATTGATAGTCCTGGAGGACAACCAAATCAAGAGACGGAAGAGCCAAGATGGAGGCATAAATATTACGGAAATATACAAGTGTTAATGGTGGACTTGGGGGTACTCTTTAAGGATTATTTTAGAAGAAAATATAAATACAATTTATATCAAAAAAGGTCACAATCATTTGCTTAATTTAAACTCTTTAAAAATAATTTATCATTACAAAACATAAATTTGGGATTTTATTTATGAATATAGGCAAAAAAAATATACATTATTTATATATTTAAAGGTTATAATTATTGGAGTTTCGGCTTGTAAAATTTTATATTTTTTATATCCTTTGAAAAGAGTAAAAAAATGTAGATCAAAGTGGTAAACGTTTCCCTTAAATTAGATAATATATTCCGCCCCTTGACACAACCCTGTCCCAACTTTTCGTAACCCCCATTTTGCCACTAAAACAAAAAGAAAAATAGTAAAAACCGGAAACGGGGGCAAAACATGGCAGGAAAAAAAGTGTTAATGAACAAAATAATGAGTTCCAGTGCCGAGTTTTGGGCCACAAAACATTTTATGACACCAACAGCAAAACATCAAGGGGACGGAGACCAGGCCAACCCAAACAGAAAACCAGGAAAAAGCTGGGAAAAGCGGGGGAAACCCCTGCGAAACCCACTGAGAAACCCACTCACCCACAGAGCGAAAGTCGGAGTCACAGCATGAAGCAATAAATAATCACCAAAGTTTCGCTGAATCGAATTATCACCCCCCGAGGTGTAGTTCCGTAATGAATTTGTTTTTTGGGGTTTTGTCCCTTCGCCCCCATGCCCGGCATTTAGTTTCATTATGGTTTGCCTTTGGGTACCCGAGATTCTGCGACTGCGTGACCCAACTCCGGACACAAAACTAAAACTGCAACCTCGGATTCCGTTTATTTTCCCGACTGCTGCTTTTATCCGGACTTTTGTGTTGTTGGATGTTTGGCTTTGGTGCTCTACTTTTTCCGGGGTTTTCTTTCTTTTTTTTTTTTCGTTTGTTGCCCAAAGCCGGACCAGCAAATACATTTGATTTGATGTGCACACGAGCAGGCTGTCGCTCGCTCATTTGTTTGCATTGAGGTTTTCCGATTTGCTTGCTTTTCCCGCTTTTTCCCAGCCGCTATTTGATTTTAGCCATGGCCCAAATTACAATTGGCATCTGCGGTGGACAACAGCAACAAACACACAAAAAACAGTTGCGAATGGAATTTAAATTGAAATTGGAAGTTGTCCCTTGTAGCTATGTACGAGTTTTGAGAAGTTTAAATATTTTTTTAGTTCCTTTTCCTCCACTTTTTAGTAAAACATTTAATGAATTTTCCATCACCAAATGATGGAGTTTATTGTCGCATGTAAAGCTGTATTTTATTTATATTTATCTTCAAAAGAATTACATTTTTTTAATTACCTCTGTATTTATGAAAAATCAAATAAAGGCCTGTATAAATGCTATTCATTTGAAACATTTTTTGCAGGATCCCTTTAATATTTGTTTCAATAAATTTATTTGGTTTCTGCGTGTATTTGTTTTTATTATTTAATATTTGTATTGTACTTTGTACTTTTTATAGGTTACTTACTTACTAACTTACATAATATAAAATTTAATATTTATTTCATTTAAAATCATTTTGGTTGTATTAAAGAAGTATATGGGGTTTATTGATAACCCCTTTACTGGTAAAACCTTTTTATCATCCCCATAAACCCTATATATTCTTGATCATCATACACAGATAATTTAAATAATTTATTGTTAAGATAATTTAATGCCACATTTGCTTTAAATATACATATATTTATTTTGAAATCGTATACCACTACATTTCATTAAAATTGCACAATTATGACTAGTTTTTTTTTCTGTATTTCATATCTTAATTCGCTTCGATGGTGAAAAATCGCAAAGTGCCAATTTGGCTGGTAAAGCAGGCCACATAAGGGATCGTCAGGATGAAGCACATTTGGGTTCGCGTGCCACCCTTGACGGGAAAATCCTCACCGGTCCGCTGACTGTAGGCAGCTGCAAAAAAAGGTAATTACAAATTAGATATGTACATTTTAGAATGTAAAAGTCACAAAGAATAAGTACTTGCCACGTATTTGGGAGAGCGTCATGGAACGTTGCGGAGAGTCGTTTTGGGCATTTTTAAAGATAGCCCTTAGATCATCGTAAATGCTGGGATATTTTCGCTTTATTTTATTGAAGAAATCATCCATTGCGGCCAGTTTGAAGGCTTCAGTATTAGTTTATTAATAAAAATATATGTATTTTCTTTTCGAAATGATAACTCGTACACACGTGTGACCTCTGCAATCGGTCGGTGCAGTCTAAATTTGGAAAATCCGGAAATCCGAAGGGGGCCTGAAAAAGAAATAAACAAACAAAATTAAACCGGTTTTTTCCAATAGCAGCTGTTATCACTGCACTTTTTCTCTTGCTCTCCCTCACTCTTCTCTCTGTCTCTCCCTTCTTTGTTTTTGTCTACCTCCCACTTTTGGTGGTGGTTTTCCCCCTACCATTTTCCGATCAGTAATTTTGGTGGTGGAAAACCCAACCAACAGAGCGTTGAAAATAGTTTCTCAGACTTGAGCCAAGACCCAAACCACCAGCCATTCAACTCTTATACAAATGAAAAACCAAGGAGCGAAATGTGGGGAAAACTGCAGGCCACTAACCGAATATTTAACTAAATTATTTTCTATACATTTTTAATGGGTCACCCAACCCTTACCCAACCATAAAAAACTAAACTTTGCTTCTCGTTTTGTGACTGTCCTGGGGCCAACACAAAAAGAAACCGCAACACAAAACCAAAAAATGGGGAAAACAAGGAAAATGGCTTCACACGAAAAAGTTGTGCTGATTTTCACACTTGCGGCAGGCGAAGTAAGAAAATAATTACAAACTTCGGGGCAAAACATCAAGACCAACAGCAGAAAACAGTATTAAATTCAAATTATTTACAGCACTTTATTTTCCACGGCAGCACAAAAGTCTCCTTTGTGCCGGGAAATGCCCGATGAACAACACGGGGGAAAATGTGTATGCAAAAATAAAGGAAAACTTGACAAAGTCATTTTAATTTAAGTTGTGCAACATTTCAACACTTTTGCAAATAAATTCAGAATGGCCTAAGGCTGTCCAAGGAAGGAATGGAAAATGCCATGATTTATACGCAAGATGTGTACCAAAACTCGAAAGTTTGTGAAGTTTATACTTGAAGACTAACATTGCGGTGACTTCTGATTAATTGTATATTTTCAAGTATCTTATATTGAAAGTTATTTAAATTTAAATCAATTAAAAAATACATAAAGTGATAAAGGATTAAAATAAATCCAAATAAATTATATTATATATAGTTTTAAATGTAAGTTTTGTGTTCTATATAAATCTTTTTTATAATTTTTATAAACATTTCTTCGTAAAGAAAGTCAAGTTAGAAATATAAACAAATCTTATTGTCAATGAAAAACTAATTAGAATGCATTTTTTTATTTAGAATATATCATTTCCATCTAAAATAATTAATAAAATAACATACTACAATTAGAAATAAACGAAAACACTAAATTAGTAATTCTCCTTTTCATGGGGTTATTTAATGGGTCATCAATATTTATTTGATTTTATTTTAAAATTTAAAATAAATAAATCAAAACCTCTTCCATTAAATTATCTGTTAAACAAGATTGAACAATATATGAGTAAGGAAAATGGAAAATAATTCCCTGCTTATTTGCCGTCATAATTTGAAGCTCATTAAAACCCATTCGCTGCCAAACAAGGGTAACAAACTTTCAAAACTAAAATGCGAACGTTGCCATGAACACACACTCGCATCACATATCGTATATCGTGTGTGTCTGCATTGTGCATTTTGTGTGAATAAAAAATGTGTGTGCAACGAAAATGAAATTTGCAACGGAAGTTATTTCACGCTTTGGAGAGCGCACCCCGTGCTCTGCGATTTTCCACGCTTTTCCTGCCCCGCGTCATGTCAAAACTATGCAACGAAGTAACGAGCTTCAGGAGTTAGAGTTGAAGGAATTAAGCAGCATAACAGGCTGTCAGTGTGTGTGCGAGCCCTGCCGCAGCACACCCACAGATACTCACATCCTTCGTAATTGGTTTCAAGTTGCAACGAAAACAGGGCAACAAGTTTAATTAACATAAAATATGAAAGGGCTGCGATATAAGCCAGCAAATAAATTCCGAGTGCCGTCCAGGGAAGTGAAATTTATTATTGCATACTGGCAGGAGTTCAGCGCTGCCCTGTAACGTGAGAAGATCCTTTAAGCTTTCAGCACAAGGAATACTTTTGAGAAAAATAATCAAAGTGAATAAGCCAAAAATTTTCATCGTTTTTGTTGCTGATGCCGAAACGTGTGGACTCATTTATTAATTCCATGCCATTTGAGCTCTTGATTTACGCCCCCACATAAATACCGTAATAAATGGAACTGCTGAAGGATATTGCCTTTTGCCGGACACACGCACACACACATGTGTGTGTGCGCACAAACACAAAAAACCCACCCACACATCCGGCAAGCTGGGCAGAAATTTCCGATTTTGCATTAATAAATGCAATTTCTCCTGGAACACTTTTTGGGTCAAGAGTTTCGTCGATTTCGATTTATTTCCAATTTGCGTTGAGAGGCAAGTTCCCTTGAGTGTACACATGAACATGTTTGAATAAATGAACCCGAAGCTTAATGTAGAAATTGATTCAAAGCAGAAATTTTCCATGTTGTGGCTGGGAAAATGTAAATTAAAATATTCTGAATATTTTTGTCTGCTTATTTAAAATATTTTTCATTTCTTTTCAATCAAAATGTTCAACATCAAATGTTTGTTAGGAACCGAGTTTATCAATTAAGACATCCATCTAGTGGCAGAGGAAAATGTGTATAGGCTTGCAGTTTATGCAGTATTTGTGCGACAGCCGAGTTGCTTAATTGAGTGCACAAGGACACGCACAAGGATACAAGCACGGATGCGAATACACACGCCAAATGCAAACACATCTCAACACCTGAATGTCTTTGAGGATGCATCGAATGTTTGGGGTTTGTGTTCCTCGGCACTTGGTCTTCAATTCAGCCAACAAATGTCTCCTCTTCGAGAGCAATCAATTTCAACTAAATGCCGTCTTCATGCATAATTGCTTGGCATTGTGTGCACAGGATGCGAGTCCTGGCTGCTCTAGAATGCAAGTGTATGTGGTCGGCGGTGTGCGGTGCACAACGCTGCGTATACTTATCGAGCATGCTTAATATGGCAATTAAAAGATGATTCCAATTAAGGGGAAGATGTGTGCTGCGTAATCACTGCACAATATCGCCTTGTTGTGCACAAATGGCATTAGCAGTGGAATCCTTTTAATTGGCATAATAAACTGGATATGTCAGTCCAAGAAAATTCCTGCCGCCAGCATGAAAATTGCATATTAAATTTAATTGAAAGAAAAGTTTACAAAAAAATGTGTACCAAATGAATTAAATTGTTAAAAGAAATAGTTTGAAGTCATAAAGAAAACTATAAGCTTTTAATCTTTATGCATTTCATAGAATTATAATTGATAGGCTTAGTAAATATACTAGCAATCAGTAAAAGTTTAAGTTAAACGCTGCATACAATGGGCAATTAGGAATTTAACTAGAAAATTGAATTTATCTCAGATATAGAAATAAATTTGAATTGATTTATGTCTAAGAAATTAGGCTATTAACTTGTAAGCTGTTATTTTGAACGATATTATTTGGTAGTAAAAGGAGTAATTAAATTAAATGAATTCTTTCGAAAGCTCATATTTTAAATAAAACTGCGTTTCACTTAATTCCAGCCGGCAATTTAATGAAATATTTCTCTATAAAACAAACTTGAAAAATAAATAAATTGTAATAAAAAGGCCAACACCCTTACACCGAATAGTTAAATGCTGCCATGTAGCTAAAAAAAAAAATAAATATAGTGGCTCTTGCAGTGGCTAAATAATTTATTAGCCTCTCATAATCTATAATTAAATCGTGTAAGCTGTCGTAAGCGTTTATGCGGTTGCATTAATATTAATTGCTAATATTTAGAGCTTTTAAATAGCTTAATTAAATTGCCACTTGAACAACAAAAGGAAATTAGTGGCGCAGTGCGTGTTGGCTTCCTGTTTCCACGGTCTTGTTGTTTTTTCTCTATTATAAAAAATAATTAACCCGCCGCAAAACAATTAATCAGTGACTCTGGAAAACACGCAGAGTCCCGTGACCATATATTGTGCAATTTACATAAATTAAACAAACTAAAAATGCCATCAACATAATTAGAAATGTGATATGCCGGACTGGAGTCCAGTGGATAATTTCGAATTGATTTATGCAAATTACAAAACCACAAAACGAAATGCAAATACAAACCGAATATTATAAATGCGACATTGAATACGGCATCAACGGGTCATTGAGTTTAGAGTAAATAAATGAATAAAAAATAAATAGATGCGAGTACAACTTATTTGCGTGTAACTCTTGTCAAGCATTTTGTCATAACCAAATAAGTATTTATGCAATCTGACCTGTCCGTGTTCGGTGTCCATGTTCAGGATGCGTGTCAAAATGTTCATGTTATGGTGTTTAGGCCGTGGGAAAGGTGCAGCCAAGTGCAAAACCAAATCAACCAAAATGTGCGTAATAAATATTAATTTAATTCCTCTTTTTTTTCGTCGGGCGCCCTTTGCGGCGGTTGGCATGCTAAATTTCATCAAATGCATGCATCTTTTAATTTATGCATGTGAACTCGTTTATAAATGATTTTGGTAATAGAAAGTTTGATATATGCACAACTATGCGAGATAGTCAGCATGTAAAATAAATGAAATTGTAGAATTTTTTGGGTGATGAAAAATATTAAAGATCTTATTTTAAATAAAGTGAAATATTTCTTAAAATCATTTAAAGATTTTAAACCCTAAAGCTTTACAAATGAGATCTTATGTCTATGAATTTTATAGAATTTTCTTATTTTAAAATTAAAAGACACTCAGAATGACATTTATAATACCAATAATAAATATATAGTTTCTTTAATGTGCTGCAATTTATATTATAAATAATTTTTAATTAAAATAAACAATTTTATAGATTTTCCCCATTTTCCAGCACATCTTACACAAACTCTCAACGAAATGAAAAAAATATACATCGCTGGTTTATTTAATAAAAAGCACATCTCTTATGGCAACAAGTTTGTCTCTTTATTTTACATTTGGTTTCTATTTTTCTTTGCACTCACCCTCATTTAGATTCATGGCCAAGGGAAATATTTCTCTTACTTTTCCTTTTCCTATTTTCATAATTCAACCTTAGCGCTTTTAATAAATTAAATTAAAATTTATGCATTAGCCTCCCCATTTCTGGCGTCAGCAGGTGGCAGTTTTTTGTATTCTTCTTTCTTTTCTGTTCAGGAAAATATTAATTTCATGAATGTGGTGTGTGTTTTAATGAGAACACTCAAAATTAATAAAACAATGCGTACATTAAATGCAAATTGCAGACGGGCAGCGTTGACTGCGGCTGTGTCAACACGTAGGTCCTTGGTCCTTGGTCCGGACAGGATCTCCCCCCACAGGAAGACGGAGATAAAACGAGACGACGGGACGGGAGGGTTTAGTAATTATGAGGACATTATGGGCATTATGCTCCGCAATCGTTATTGCGTGGACATGCTGGCACCTCGACCATCAGCATCAAGGACTCTGGGGAGAAATGGCCAGGATGTCCATGTTGCGGCTCCTTGTGCCGTTTTCAGCCAGCATTTCCCTTAAGCATGAAGTGTACACATACTTGAGAGTATCTCCATGGGCGCAACAATTAGGAGGGAACAAGGACATAATTTAATTGAAACTAATTTGCCATTTTGTGGCTGACATTAAAATACTTAAAGTATGCAGGCCACTAAGTGTTACGCAATGTGGGTCGAAACTTCTATAGTTTTTAAACAACATTTTCGCCAACTTTAAGTCACGCCTTCAACTATGCTGCATTAATTCTTACATCATATATATGCACATATCTATATATTTTGTGTGCAGGGTAAAATAAGGAGTACAGACCATATTTCTCACCTTCCCGGAGCTGAATGGAGCGAACCAAGGACAACAAAAAATTAAGCGCTTTATGGCACACTACTATGGAGTACACCACATGCTCTGTTTACTTTTACGACTTTCCAAGGCAGCCGCCGCGCAGCAGCCAGTAACAAATATAAACAGAGCTGCTCCGACTCCAGGTTACAGGCGAGATGCGACGAGATGAGATGCCAGGACGGGACATATTGCAGCTGCCAGAGATGCTAAGAGTTGGGGACTGCTTTTAGTTTAAAAATCCTTAAAAATTAAATTCAAAAACATCAGACAATTAGATATCAAAAGTATTTCTATAAAATATGTAGAAATATTAATATGGTAAAATATTTCTAAATATTGAAAAAACATGTATCCTAAAGATTTTTAAATTTGTATTAATATTTAACATTTTCTACTCACTTATTTAATTAATTTTAATTTTATTTCAGCTTTACTGCATCCTATTGTGTGACACCGGAAAGTATGCTATATTTTTTCACTAACCGGAAACGCCATGATCGGATTAACTCTTCTAGTTTCTTCTTATTATTAAGTTAAGTATTTATATTTTACAATTTTAAATTAATAAATTCTTGAATTAAACTTCAAATAAATATATTTATAATATTATTTAATTTTCTATTATTCTTTTATATTATTCTACACAAAATACTCCATTTTGCTACCCATATCCGTTTCCGCCAATTCATTAGCTCGATCATCACTGACATCGACCACGCCTCCTCACGTCGAATGACACCGGTGCGAAGGGCGTTTGGCTGTGGGCGGGGCAAGAGGAGGGAGGCGAGTGAGCAAAACGCACGTGACGCTCATCAATTTAGCGCACTTTGCCTTTGCCTTTGCCGCTGTGCTTTTCCTCTTAATGCGCTCCGGAGAAAGTGCGGGGGAAATGTTGGCGCAAATGGGAAAATGGGAAGGGCGGGCGGTGGAAATGTGGATGCCATATGCCGGAGAGGAGACCGGGAGTGCATCGTTCCGCACATGCTGTGCACGTCGACGTCTTTCCCGGAGTTTCCCAGTGCCTATGTGTATGTGCGAGTGAGTGTCACGATTTTGCATATTAATTGCATTAAGTTATAGCCACCGCCGCCGCCGCTGCTGCAGCTCGCTGGATGGCGCCGCATGCTCGGCGATAATTTCAAGTTGGTAAATCCACTTTGGCGCACATGGATCCACATGTTCCACGGGGCGGCTTACAGCTTCGCATCGGTGCTTAGTTGGCTCTGTGGGTTATATAATACCCGGTCCAGGTCCAGAACCAGGTCCATTGCCCCACCACGAAACCCGCGGAATCAAATACAAATTTATTTTTAAAACACCATCGGACACAAAAAAAGGGAAATGTGATCTCCCATTACACAACATCGCATACAAGTGTAAAACTAAACAATTTATATAAATATATATATCTATACACATATTTGTGTCTATGTGTTTGCTCTTCGAATGTATGAAAATATTTTGTATTTTTTCGAAATATCTCAAATGTTTGTTGCCGCTTAGAGCTGCTTACGTATTCGCTATTTTTAACATGACTCACTTTCATATTTCATCAGCCAAGTATTTAAATTTTTTTTCATTTTTAATATTTATTTCTCTATTTTTTTTTTGTTGTAGTTATTTTGGTTTTAATGTTTTTAAATGTGAGAGTGAATGTTTTAGAGATATTAAATCAATTCTGTGTGCTTTGATTGTAATTTCATGCCCATGGGGTGAGGAGTGGATATTTTTGAGGATGACGGAATATTACCAGTGAATCTGGGTTATATCAATAACATATAATATTTTTTATGATATTTTTGGTAGTTTCTTCTTATAAGAAATAGTTATTAGAATCAAGGAAACTAAAGAACATTTTATTAACAATTCTTTCTTCTGCCAATACATTTTAATTATTTGAATAAATTTTGTCCTTAAAATCACATTAGATTATATTTTATATTTTTTAAATAATATTTTGAAATAAATTTCAATTCCTTTAGCAAATTTTGTTTCTTGGAATCACATTAAATTATCTTTAATTTTATTTTATAGAACTCTTCTCTTTTTTTTGATTTTAGCTGTTTCACTTATTATCCGTTGTTAACTTCGATGTCTGGCCAGATTTCGCTCCATACTTCTTTACATTCCATATGCTTGAATATTTACTATTGAATGCAAGGAAGCATGGAACTCTCAAAGGCCTTGAATGGGATTATTTTGCTGGTTTATTTTCCGCTGCCAGCTAACTTTTAGTGGCACTCACTTGGACACTTTGTCCGGACGTCTAACTTACCCAATGATGCTCCGGAATAAGCAGAACCCATAATCTGCTGAATAATGACAACGGCTGACGGTAATTGCAAACTGCAATTCTCTGGAAACAAGCAAGGGGGGAAAGTTGCAAACTGCAAAACATTTTCCACAGTCTTTTGTGGCTGCATTTTGGCCAATTCCTTTCCTTAACTTTTTTTTACTGTTTTGGTTGTTACTTTGTGAGAAGCAAATCCTTATGCTTATTTTTGTGGCATGAAAATTTTCCTGTTTTCCGTTTAAGAGTTTACATTTTTACTCTCATACTTTTTTGTTTTTTTTTTTTGTTATGCGGCTGCCGTGCGTTTTTATAGTCCGACTGCAATAAAGCAATTTTTAAGCGCACTGAAGTGTGTTTATATGTGACTGGGCAGCCCGCTTACCCGCCCGCCGCCATCCGACTCTCAATCCCCACAAAGTCCCCCCTTTTTTCAGATACAACTCGTACTTTCGTATCCGTGGTATCTGTTTTGGTTGTTGTTATTCCTTTTCTGGGACTTTTTGTTTCAGCTTTTTATTTATTTTTTTTTGTTTTGCATCTTTCACGCGCCTGCACAAAAAATTCATAAACTTTTTTGCTGCTTTTTATTTTTGTTGTGTTTTTGTTTTTATATTTTTTGTTTTGTGTTGTTTGTGTGTGTGTGGGTTGGCCGTAATAAAATTGCGCCTTTTTGTTTGACTTTTTTATGCGCATATTTTGCGCCACATGGCCAGCTCTCGGGACCCCCAAAATCCTCATCCCTTGGCAGAGAGAGGGAGCTAACCTTAAACGATTTTTTTCAGACCTCAACTTGTAATTTTTTTTTGCTTTTTTTCTTTGTGACTTGTCACATTCCGTGGGAGTAGAACAAACTCCGGCTAGCTCACAAACTGCTATTTCTGTGGCGGATTTCGGATACGATCCTACGCGAGAACCGATCGACGCGACCTGAAGACGGCGACTGTGTTCTGGTTGCAGCGCAAACATGCGTTTATATAGGTGCCTAAAATTAAATCGGGGACCCACACATGAAGGCAGGGTCAGGTCAAGCCCAGACCCCGGGTGCACATATGTTCCTGCGAGTGTTTTCTCATATATGCTCTCCGTCTCCGCCTCGGTCGTCTTTTTACCTACTTGAAGCAGCCGGAGCGGCAATACCCACGCTGAGTTGGGCCCACGATGGGCAGGATGTGTGAGCCGAGTCGCCGAGTCAAGCCGGGCACATGGATGCAATCTGCAAAGCGGATTGCAGGCGTTTCCCAGGCCGCCTTAAGTGTACCGCTTTTGCTCTCTGGAAAAGGCGTCCATGTGTGCCAGCGTATTTTCACAGCAAATATCGCAGGGCGTATATATAGTATAAGTTTGTCAAATGTTTTTAAAGTCCATATGGCTGTCTAAAAGTGGATAATAGTTTGTATAGTGAATTTTTGGATTTTAAATTATACATCTTTAAATACATAATAACTTTATAATTAAAAGTTTTGTGGGAAATTAATTTAATGACTTGTAAATAGTTATGTTAGAGTTTCACTACTTTAAATAAATATCTCAGATATTTGTTATGAACTTGTATTATTTTAAACAATATAGTTAATATGTATTATAGTTTTATTAATTTTAAATTGGAAAAGTAGGTTTTGTAGTATTTATCTGTACATAAATTCAGTTTGCCACAAGTTTATAACGTCCAGGTGCTAATGGAAATTTATAACATTTAAAACAATATCTAAAAAATTGTATACATTTTTATACATCTTATTTTTATGCAATAAATAAATTAAATTAAATATTTCTGCGTATTGCTTTTGCTATTAAGACTTAAAAATTATTTTCTGGATAATTTTTGTATTTCAACATTTGGCTGCATTAGCATTATTTTCAAGTAATTGTTTTATATAAATATATTATAATTAAAATAATTTTTATATTTCAATTTGAATAATAGGAACTCATTAAAGAATTTACTGAGTCAACTTTCTCACAAATTTCATTCAAAGAATCAACACTACAATCAAGAAACTATCTACGATCTCATCAAAAAAATTCCTTAAAAATGCAAATTAATGCGACTCGCATTTGTTGAATTATTTTCTGTAATTATCAATTCGCCGTACAACGAAACTTAATCGAATTGTAATGAAAATTGTCAACGTGTCAGGACGAAAGGCAATCGAAGAGCGGTTCACAATTGTGAATTTTAATTAGCAATTTGCTGTGCGGCCTTTGTGTTTTTGCGTTTAATGCTTGTTTTTAATGCACTATCCGCCATTTTTTTATGCACTTTCATTGAATTATAATAATTTTCGAATGGTGGGGTAAAATGTGTCCCACAAAAGCAGTCGATTGTGTGTCGTGTAACTAATTATTTAAATGCTATTAAAGCCATTAATGCAGCATATTTTTAATTGAAATTAATTAACGAGCTGTTGGTAGAATCGTTAATGTTTAAAAGGGGTTACCCGATTGTACATTGAGTGGCTCAACGTTAATGTTAAAAATAATTATGTCAGCCATTTCAGATTTTTAACACTGATAGCAGGAAGAGAATAACATGAAAGTAAATACTTTTATTTAAACACAAAAATACTTGTGGGGAATAATGAAAGATAATAATATTCATTTCTGAAAAATGGTTAATATAATATAATTGAAATTGAAAAGAAAGCATTCCAAATTATAATAGAATTAATTTAAAATTGTGATTGCCAAACTTTTTAATTTAATAATATATTTTCTGATATTATCCCTTTTATTTTTGTTTTACTAAAGCACACAATCGTTATATAACTTTCGCTTATGTTATAATATTCATCACAGATTCTTGTATTTGTTTCTCAAAAAACCCATAAATTCCTTGCGGATAACTTTCAGTTTTCAAAGTAAAAATAAAAGAAAAATCTTGTATTATTCTTTTATCTAGAAGAAGTTTATGATACTCAGCCCCTGCAATTGTACTTATATAGTACAGATTTCCGCAACACGAAAATAGCGATGAGCAAGTGAGTATTATTCATTCGATGCCAGACACACTCTCACCGACAAACGCACACTCACATTCTGGCCAGGGAGCTGTTTTAGAATCTTCGGTTCGGTTTCCGTTGGGATTGGTTATATTTATAGCTCTTTGCCGATGTTCTCCATAAATAGCAAAGAAGAAGTCTGGGCAGCATCTCGAATTAACTGAAAGTTTTGCAATAACTTTTAAACTCGATATTTCGGCAGGATCACTAGGCACAATTTATTTATGGACTTTGTATGATATTCTCCAAGCGGTTTATCTTGTTTTTATTAGCATTCCTTTAAGGGGGAAACTTTGTCCAGGATTATTTTGTAGTTTTGAAAAGCACTACGCGAGATTTTTTCTGGACTTTCTGAGAGTTATTATGGAGCAATGGATGTGATGGATATAAACAATACGCCTGGGATGGGCCGGACTAAAGACGATCTGAACGGGTCGACAACAGAATCGGTAATGCACTAAAGGATGCAAAAAATATTCTCAAATTAATTCTTGGGGCTGCTCGGCCCCGGACCCGGCCCGCTTCGTTAGCGTTCATCGTATTTTTATTTTTATTTTTATTTCAGTTTCTCAATTTTTTTTTTTTTTTATGTGTTTTTTTCTCGTGTTTTTCAGTGGCGGTACGGGCTGCTTGGCTGTACCGGATCGGATTGAGGAACTTTCGTTATATACATATTTATAGCTTTGTCTCGTCTTCTTGTCTTGCCTCCATATATAAGGCCATGTAGTTGGGTAAATAGTTGGTTTTTCTCTGGTACATAGTTGTCTCTGGTCGGCGATGATGATCCGATGATTCAAAAAGATCGCCGCCAGCGCAGGCGCATAACTCTCGACGAGATCGGGCATTGGCTATACTTAGACCTGGCTATATTCCGTATATACAGCCATACGGAAGGCCGCCCGATCGTCGAACTGCTGCTGCTGGCGCTGATGCTGATGCTGGCTAGATGGCATCTCTGCCGGCATAAAAATAAACACACATTCTGCCATTACGTTTCGGCTTTTTGGCAATTGAACTTATGTATTTTTGGGTAAGCCGAAAAAGAAGAGGCACCTCCTGGCAACTGACAACTGGCAACTGGCCACTGGGAATCCGGCAAATGCCATCTCTCGGCATCGGCTTGCCATTTCTTTGGTGTGGACTTTTTATGTTTTTCGCACTCTCTCCCAACTCGTTGACATATTTTTGGAAATGTCAAAACGAGTTAAAATTGCTTAATTACTTTCTATACGGCATATATGTATATACAATTTGGCAGCTATCCAGCAGCCAAGTGGAAGATATGAGCAAACAGTTCTGGTCTTTGTTAATGGGTTTCTTTTTTTTCTCTTTGTGGAAAATACATTGGCCGATCGTCGGAGATCGATTTCATAGATGGGAGATCAATTGAACATTTTTTGGGCGTTTTCATAGGCTTTGTGTAATGAACGAAAATGGAGCAAGTTTTTTGGGTGGAGTGTAATGTAATCTCAGGAGGCTTTTTTTTTTTTTAGCTATGACTAGTTGAAATATATATTTAACAAGTTTTTGTGTTCAAGTATTATTTTTATTAAATTAAATCTACATAACAAACCTTTAGAAAATCAAGGGAAAATTATAAAAAAAATAGTAGAAAGTCATAAAAAAATTAGTCCGAAAATATTTCCAAAGCATTTTTTATAATAAATAAACATCTTCTTCTCATATTAAGCCTTTTAAAACAATAGTAAAAAATTAATTTTAACCCCAAAATATTTTTTAACAATTTTTTTGGCTTTTTTGGCCTTTAATTATTAACGAATACTATTTCAGAATTCTTTAATTCAGAAAGCTTTAATTTTGTATATTAATTATTTGATAGTCTATATTTTCAAAGCAATAAAAAATGTATTTAAAAAAAAATTAGCTTATTTAGAGCTTTAAATTTATTTCATTAGTGAAATGGTTTGCTTAAACTCAATCAACATTTAGTAAAGCTTAAGGAAAGTCTTGAAAAGTATTTAAAATTTCCTAAAATAAAACTTGAGTTGTAAGAAATTATTTATTAAATGTACTCTTTTACCATATGGAGCCTTAAAGCCTTTGACTTAAATGAAAAAAAAAAAAAATGAAAAAATATGACCCAAAAAACTGTGGAAGGGCCTTTGCTGTCCCAAATAAAATCCCAAATATTAAGGATATGTACATGGCTTTTTCCTGTCTCTGGGAGCTTTTTTAAACAGACCTTTTAAGGGCTTAGAAACTTTGCAATTTTGTGCGCCAAACTGCACAAAACGCTCCGAAGACGAACACAGTTCGCCTTTTAATGTGCAAATGTAGGGCTTAACTAACACACAGATGCACACGCATAATAGATGCATCCCTTAGATACATTTGCCGGGATCAAGGATGTTGGGGGGGACTGTGAAAGAAAAGGACATGGCCTCTCCATGCAGAACACACAAATGCAATTTAATTTTTTGCGTTGTCTTCTCTTGATTGCGATGCCGTTTCTGATTCTGATTCTGGTAGATAATGTACGTACTTTTTTACTCATCTTTGGTGTTACGTCTCTGTGCCACGTTTGTATATATGAAATGTATATTTGGTTGGCCCAACACTCTATGGTATCTGTGTATCTCCCAGGATGGAAGGGAGCTTTTCGGTTGCTTGATGAATTTCTGTGGCTGTTGCCCCATAAAAACATAGCCACCAACTGTTGTCTACAAATAAATCTCGTTAAGAAGTACACACACACATGACACTTATGCAGATTCAGATACAAGCACTGCTTCAGATACATATATTTCCCTCAAGAATCGACAATAAAAACGCATACTTGTATACAAATTTTATGATCGCAAACATTTCTAGATTCTTGGGGATAGAAAGCAATGCACTTGACAACTGATGGTCGTAAAATAAACAGCCACAAATGGCCACAAATAGCCAGGAAATTAAAATATTGACTAGGCGCCTCAACAGAAAAGAAGATAAGATATAAAATACTTTTACATAAACCCGATTTTATTATGTAATTCTTGCCTAGGCAGCATTTAATTAAATTTAAAATAGCATCAACAAGAACATAAAACTTTGAAAATTAAAATACAGAAAAGAAAGGTATATATTAAAGTAATAACGAAAGAAAGTGAATATTTATGTATTTTTATGGCTTAAATAATTGAATTTGCATTTTAATAAATAATAAAACAAAACTTTCTTACAAGTTCATTTCCATTCATCAATAAATTGCATTTCTTTGAATTTATTTTTATTAAAATCTATTTTTATTCATATCACCAAAAAATATCTTTATATTCATTCGACTTGAAATATTTTACTTGCTAAGAAAGTTTCGCATTTCCTTTTGACATTGGAAAGTTATTTCTTTTTACGAGGGCAATTAAATTCCCGATTTGATTTAATTTATTTTATGGTTAATAAAAATGGCGAGAAACAAAAGCCCAAAGCCAAAATGACAGCTGGCCATAAATTTTTTTCTTTTTGCTTTGTTGGATTCCCGTCTTTATCTTATTTTTTTGAGTCCTAAATAAAATTTGATTTTATTTGCAACGTTCGCTGCCGTATGCAAATGCCTTTTTGTCACATTGGAAAATTGAAATCCTTTTATGTGCGAAACGTGACAAACGTTTTCAGTGAATTTACGATTCGAAGGCAAGAGATAAGCTGCGTAAAAGCTTTAAGATTTAGAAATTCGAGTAGCTAGTGCTTAAATCGAAATGTATTGCGAAAAGTGGAGTATTTATTTTAAATTAGGTGAAAATCTATTTATCTGTTTTCAATTGTTTTAAAACTAAATTGGATTAAAATGATTGATTAGGTTTTAAATGAAGTGCAAGGAAACTTCTTTATAATTTTTATTATGTATACGTAGTCTCAACCATCAATTTTAAAATATATAATTTTAACATTGTGAGGGCTGCTTTGGAAATTTATTCGTTACATTTGCTTATTATAAACTCAATTAAATACATTTAAATATTTAAGATCTCCATTTCCTAGCACTCATTCAGTATTGTCATCTTCTGCTGCTCCTTCTTGTAACGACTTACACGTGTAGGACACTCCTCAAGAAGAGCAGTAGACCTGGACTTGGCCCAGTCTACCTACTTTACTTCAGCATCTCCTTTCCAGAGGCCGGAGATGACCCAGCCACATGTGGATGGCGGATGAGATGCTGGGCTCGCAATTACGTGGAAGTCTGGCCCGACGAGCAGACACATGTACAACATGCCGATGGGTACATATGTAAGGGGAGTTTGGTCTTATAGGCAATGCTCAGTACATGCACTCAAAGAAAATGTCAATCAAATGCACTAGAATAATAAGGAAAATATAAATATATATTTGTCTAGACTCCTTGGTTAAAAATTGTTTACCTTAGGAAATCAATTGTACTATTTTTCAACAGAATTGCTTATATTTTTTATTATATTTAAGTTTACCACATATTCTCCCCAATTTTTATTAGTGTATCGCACGTATATCTCGGATTATTGCATGGACCCATGTCTGGACGGGATATGAATGAACTCAAGTGGAGGCCTTTTCGATGTATTTACGAGCCATTTCACAAAAAAAAAAAATAAGAAAATAAGGCAGAGTAAGGCAAAGTCTGCAGATACAAATCGTAAATCAGGCCCAAGGAAATGCAGAAGCCTGCAAAGCGGCAGCAATATCAATTTTCAATCCGTTGACCCATGAACATAAATCGCATGATTCCCCAATTTGCTTCTTTCCTTCAGCATATGTTAAAGTTATATATCAGTACGAAATACTAATTAGTGAATCAGACCTGATTAAATAGCTCAATTTGTGTAGAACATCAAATCTGACTGACTGCCAGAATGATTACCTTGGTGATTCAATTAAAAGAGTTGCTTTAAGATTAATGATTTAATTAAAGTAAATTTCAGATGGTAAATATGTTTCAAATGTAAATAAATTATATATATATATTAAATATTATTAAAGTTAAATTAATTATTATTTTCTTTTAAAGAGGCTACAAAAGCCTTAAAAAATTTGTTCTGCCTATTTTTTATAAATTATAAATTTTTATAAAATTTAAAAATATAATTAGTAAGATGTATGTACATATGTAAAATCAAATTGAAATTTATAAATATTATTGTGCTAATTAAAATTTTATAGAAAATCAATTAATAAATTCCTTTATTTTCTGTACATTTTCCAATCATTAACTATTAATAATTAGATAAAATCACTTTCAAAAATTAAGTTTTAATGGAAATTTAAACTCTGCAGCAACATATTTCAGACAACTTCAAAGATTTACCAAAACTTGCCAAGACATAATTTAGAGGTGAGAAAAAATTTTCCAGAAGAAGCCCTTTCATAAGGATTCTAAAATACGAGGCAAGGCTTCAGAGCCACCTGGAACCACCTGACCCAACAGAAAGTACCTGAAAGCAGCTTCCCCGCCACACACCCATAATATATGTATGAAATAGAGAGGAAAATCGGGAAAAGGCAGAGAAAAAGAGATGGAGCAAGAGCCACTGACAGGCAAAGTTTGCGCAATGTAGCGTAAATTGTGTGTTAATTCAATTATGTAGCACCTGCCCCACCCCACAGGATCCCCGCCAGAGATGCGTAATTAAAATACCAAATGTTTATTCAGGTAAATAATTTGAGAGTGCACGTCGAAAGTGCCGGCAACTGCAATAACAAAATTGATACCGTTTGCCCGCCTTGTTTTCCTTTTTGGCTGAAACCGAATGGAACTGACTTTTGGCAATGGAGCCACCGCGGCCAAAAACAATCTAATGTCAGCCGCCGCTGCTGCTGCTGCTGCTGGCGACTGCCCCCAGGCCCGCTTCCTGGCCCACTGAAGCGTTGAAATTTCCAGCGCGCAAAAGTTTTTAACAAAACTTTTCATTAAAGTTTGGCCAAGACCCAGAGCCTCGACCCCTCCTCCACATCCTACTGATTCCTGATCTCGCGCTATCGCACACCCCAAAAACCCCAGGCAAAAGATGTGAAAACTTTTTCGCTGGCAGGCGTAGTAAACGTCATTTCGCCTGGAGGCGTTTAACTCCCAGAGGGCGTGGCACTGAATGCACAAAACAAAAAAATCATTTTCTATTAAAGTGTACAGAGTCCAAAATTATTTACTATATTTTTTTTGGGATTTTTCCAAGTGAATAAAATTTAAACTAAAATTCTTTCTATTCAACATTTTTTTAGACAGAAGGGAAAAAGATTACAGCTTAAGGATTACTAATCTTTAAAATGATTATTCATTTTATAAATTGATTATTCATTGACTAAAGATACCAGGATTTTGTTTTTAAATTATATTTTTTCTAGTTGCAGACTTTTAATAAATATTGAAAGGTATCAAATGCTGCAAATAATTCTTAATATTAACTTTATTTTTATTTAATGTTTCATTTTTTATTTATTACTTTAAAAACACGAATGATTAACCTCATCTTCCAAAGCTACTTTTAAATAGAAATATATTTTTCAAAGACATTTAATTAAAGATATCCTTTAATCCCCAATTTTCCACCGATTTTCCCCCCAGTGCCTTTTGTATGTGTGTAAGAAATAGCTTCTGCCTGCAAAAGTATTAGTTTCCTCTCACATGTGTGTGTGCGGGTGCAAGGTTTTTCTCAAGTTTTTAGTCGCCATCCGCAAAATGTTTTTCTCCCATTTCAATTCACCACAAAAACGTTTTGAGAAATTATTGCAAAAGTTTTTCATAAAATGAAAGCGCATAAATTTACTACAACAACGCCGGGCGAAAGGGCGAATGGTGGCGGCAGCGTTAGTGGGGGCGTGGCCGGTCTGAGCCAAATATCAAGAGCTAACAGCAGCGTTGCAAGCGTGTGATATGAGACACACACAGTTAGTGCACCTTTGTGCGACACACACGTTAAGTTCTAAAAACAAAAACATGGCAAAAAATATTTAAAAAAAGGAAAATAGAAACGCCCGTACAACAATGCCAAAGCAACAAACAGCAGGTGAGTGCGAAAAAGTTGTGGCACCTAGAGTTTTAAGGGATAGAGTACCCTTAAAAAATGCAGTCCAGAATTTTTAAAAATTCATCTACATTTTTTTGGATTCTAAAAAAGATTTAAACTAAATAAAAAGGAATTTTTAAAAAGAAATCTAAACAATGTTTATTTTCTTTTTTAAGCTATTAAATATAACTAAAAATGTTATCCTTATAATAGCTTAATAATAATAGCTTTTAATATTTTTTTTTGGGCTTTTAAAAATATTTTTTATAGTAACAATATGTATTTATTGAATTGTTAAATTAAAATACTTAAGGTATACCTCTGATCTCTGATTTTTTGTAAATGTCAGAAATAATATAAGGAATTGTAGAAGGTTATAAAGGTTTTTAAATAAAATATTCTTAAAAAAAAGGAAATCAGTTCGTTTTCTTTTAGAAAGTATGAAGGATCTCTTTAAAAAAATAAATAAAATATAAATAATTACAAATTCAGAGTTAATACTTAAATTAACTTCAAGTGCTTCTCATTTTAGGGCATTTATTATTCGTCTCTTAGGGCTTTTCTAACATTTTCTTTTTTTCCTATATATTAAATACCTAGATGTGGGACTGTATAGGTTAGTATCTGTGTGTGTGTTTGCCTGTCTGCGTGTATTTTTGTCGACTTTTCAACTCGGCAATGGCGATGGTGATGGTGATGGTGATGGCTATGGCGAATGCGATGGCGATTTCGATGCCGGTGACGCGACGGCATCTGTGAGCTGGCGTTCGGTGGTGCGGCGCGTTGCGGTGGTGCGGTGTGCATTTGAAATATGGTCGCTAGTGCCACAAATAAATAACACTTTCAAATCGCTCGCAAGTGGATACAGCTAAATTTCAGTAGTGTGCTAAAGTGTCTGTGTGCGATTCACAGGCACTGTGTGTGTGCAGTTGGGAGGCTGCTAGTTAAGCACTCACCCACACATGGACGGGAATTAATATGAAAATGTAGATGACTAAACAAGAGACACACGGATGCCCACTAAGAGATACAGATTTAAAACGTACGGATACGAATTTTACACGTACACACCGCAATATTGTTATTCATATTTCCCTGAAAAATATTTTCTTAAATCTTAAAAGTACTGGATATATCTCAAGGCTTTGTTAAATATCGGGTTATGAGATATTATTTGTTAAATTTTCAACCAAAATAACTTTAATAGCAATACTTACTTGCTTACTTACATTTTCAACCAATATAACTTTAATAGCAATACTTTGAAATAGACGATAGATATTTTAATAGTTCAAATAAATACATAAAAGGATTTTCTAATCCATTGTAAAAAATAATTATATAAAATATATATTACTAACAAATGTAAATTATATAAAATATATATTACTCATAAATGTAAAAGTCTTCGATCATATAATATATAATAATTATATTCAGCATATTATGAAAGTAAATAGTAAACAATTTGTCACACAAACATAAATAGAAATTGATACGAAAACTAAAGGAAAAACATTACAAAAATCATCCCACGCAGAGATTTAATTTCGAAAACAAAATATATTTTTATTTTCAGGGCAAAGTTATATTGTTATCTACAAAGATTATTCATTCATATAAAATAAAATATACCTTCAAACAAAGTAAAACAATAAAATATAGCTGATATCAACACCAGAGAAAAAAAAAACAATAAATATTGGAACCAATTTTTAAACAATACTCCCAGCACTTCACTGCAATTATTTAATTTAATTTTCCATTTCAAACCTATACTCCTGACTATATTTAACCTAAACCCAAAGGATTATATAAATCTCAGAATCAAACACCAAATTTTTGGGGCAACTTTATCCTTAGGGCCAGAGCTCAATCTGATCCAAAGTTATGCCCTTCAGACAGCCAACAACTTTCGGAGAACAAGTTCGGAATGAAATCAGACATCCTTAAGTTGAGGGACACAAAATAACAATTAAACATCAAGCTGACAAACTTTGCCAAGGCGAACAAACAAACTGCATGCAAGATGTTCTTGCCAAATACGGGAATTATACCTACATAAATACGTATATATAGACATATATACATATTATATATAAAGTTATATGGCCGCAGAAGATGCGGAAACTTCGCGCCCAGGATAAGCGCAAGTTTTGAGGGAAAGGCGAATAGGTTAAGGAGGACAAAACTTTGTCAGCGAAAACGTGACATGAAAATCGCTGAGCTGATGAAAAATGCTAAATCGTGACGGGAATCCCCAAGCCATAAAGACACTTGGAACTTTGCAACATTTTGTGGAAAATGCGAATGGGACACATGTACTAAGCCCATAGGCAGTAGTAATTGACCTCGACGGCTGTTTAAATACATGAAAAAATATATTTTATCAAATTTTAAAAGGTAATTTTGATTAGACATTATCAATTTTAATTAAAATATTATATTTCTGAGTTTTATGGGGTTAGTGAAATTCAAAAAGATTTTTTAAAAGGTGTAAACCTAAGTTAAAGGGATTGGGTAATGGTATACAAAGTACTATATTTGTTTCATTTATTAATAAACTCAGATTTTAATATATGCTGAACAAAGTGATGAAAAATGGAAATAAATTCTTTCACAAAATAAAAAATTTTGTGACAGACATAGAAATTAAATACAAATAAAAAATAGACCTCGTACTGGGAGATCTGGAAACTCGATATCCGGAGACGGGAGATCTTAAGTTGGGGCCAAAACGAACTCCCAACCAAATGAACGCGTGTGCATTTCTATATTTGGGCCACAACTCCGCGCCTGCTAATGGCTTCATTTGGTCCGATGTTTGCGGCGACTGCCTGCCCCCGGACACTTGATCGCTTGATGCCAATGCAGAGCCGAGCGGAGCGGAGCACTCAGTGCACTTGACTCCTCGACGGAGGCAGCACCAGCAGCAGCGTTTATATCGTTTAAAAATATCATAAAACGATCGCTCGTTTCCCCATCCTTTTTACTCTCCACCATTCCCATCTCTTTCTGCTCTGCGTTGGCTGCTAAAAATATAATTAAGAAAAAAAATTGTATCTTGTGCGTTCCGGCAACATGCGTCTATTTGTAATTGTGCTGCTGCATCTACGGTTACGTGTCTGTGCCCCATAGAAAACACATCTCCGAGTTGGTCCACCGCCTAGACAAAAGGCTAATGCACTTTTCGGGGTAATGCATAGAGCGGCCACGATGGCCAACGCATCGGGAAGTGTCTTTTGTTGATTTACAATGATCTTTCCCAGCACCATGGCTCTCATGCACTCTTGGCTACCTAATTGCCCACTAAGTGGGAAATGTGTTCGAAGATGAGTCAGTCTGTCAACCGGAGAGCTCAGCGTGTGGGGAAAATCAGGGGGAAAATCATTGGAAATCAATAGAGGTGACTGTATGGGTGGTCGAAAACTCAGGGAAAACGCCTAACAAATATTTAAAATACAAAGAATACAAATACTTTCAGGTTTCCTTAAGTTTTCTTTCATTAAATGTAAATAAAAGCCTTATTACCTTTTAAAAATAAAGTATTCACGGTATTGGATTTAATATTTCCCACTTTTAATAATTTAAATTAATTTTTTCCTTAAAGAAACAATTATTTGTGTGACTATAAAATAGACCTCAAGCCCCAAACTTGTTTAAAACAATAAACATACCTTGCCTATTTAAATTTGAACTTAAATTTTCTTCAAGCTATGCTCAAACATTTTCCACTCCTCTTATCCCATGTGCAGTGCAAATACCCATAAATCAGAACATTTATTAAAAACTCATTTGAAACTAGAACGCTTCGCTGAAAGTTAGCTGCAATCCAAAGAACAAACGCCAGACGGAAGTTTGTTTTGCAATTTGCACTGGCTTGGCTGGGCTTCGCTTGGCCACTTTATTAATTTTAAAATAAAATGGCACAACCATTAACAACGCACCAGCAAAGTCCTTTCCGAGCGGCAACTATTGTATAACAAAAAAAAAATAAAAACAAGCTGTGGCAAAGCCACAATAAACAAGAGCACAAAGCTGCAGCGAAATAAAACATGCTTACTTACACAATGTTTGAGTACGTGTAGGACATATACTATATCCTAGGTATAGTCCGCCCAACGACCACTTCTCCGATGCACTGCAAAAAGCCGGAGAAGAGGCGGGCACAGAACCGGGAACCGAGGGCAGCTCGGAACTTTCTTCGCACGCTTCGCAGTCATTTGGAGCATATGTTTCGAACATTTTTCATAATCAAAAAGCTTTTAGCGGCGGACAGTGGCAATGATGGCCAGGATCCCCGGAATGCCCACCACGCCCACCACCAACTGCAGCTTATTGTCCGTTTCATTTTCGAGTGCAGCAGCGTGTAAAATCGCAATAATGCACAAGATACCCAACGCAGCAGCGCACAGTTGTCCACGGACAACCGTTGCCCCCTTTTTTTCCGGGGATAAAAACTGAAGCCGGCAACAGCAATTACGAATTGCAACGAATTTCGGTTTACTCTGTGATGGATAAGGCAGAGGTTACGTCCCTATAATTTCAGTTATTAAAATAATACTTAAATTTTTATTTAGATTTTAATCAATATATATTTCAATAAATTTTAAGCCAGCAACATAGGGATATTTAATGATCCATAATCCATAGGGATTTTACTGAGAGTTATATTATAAAGAACGTAATTTATTTTTAAATATTTTGTAAATGAAGGAAGAATTGAGAAGAAAAGTTAAAAATAAATAAATGTAACAGCACTTCCAGCTCTTTATAAGTATACAAATTAAGAGAATTCCATTCTAAGCTTTTTTTAAAAATTTAAAAATATATTTTCCCTTCATCCCCAAAAAACCTATATAACCTCTAGTAAAGAGTATAAAAACTTGACAAATCCAAGCCAAACTGCAAGCAGAAGCGACAACAGAAACAACACTAGAAACATTTGTCATGGCAATTGATGGCAAAGAAATCCAAAACACCCAAAAGCAAATTCAATTTAACTTTCAGCAAAAATAAACACACAGACACACACTTTCCAAACGTTGCCCACAACAACATAAAATAAAGCAAAATAAAACGAAATTGAATTCAATTTTCATAGGCATAAATATGTCTCTAACAAATAGCATTAAATTACAAAAGTAACACAAACGAAATCATTCGTTTATAATGGCAATATTTTGTGCATTTCGCAAATTTTCAACAATATTTATTTATTTGCCGTTGACAGTTGAGAGCCGAGCAGATGATGACTTTTGAAAGGGCTTCATTTTATTATTTGCTTTTATTTTATTTCGGCCTACATTTTATTATATGGCCGCCTCCCCAAATGCTTTTAATTGCCTTTCATTAATTTTTACGCAATGCCGGTCATCATATGCAAATAAATTGCGCATACGCCCCGTTGCTGCCACATAAAGCACATCCGTGACCAGCAGAGTAATTGATGCTAAAGTTTGCCCGGCAGCTAGCGAATCTCGCTGGATATAGCTGTAACTCTTTTTTGAATTAAAGATTTATAAGAGCAAAAATAAAGGATATTGCTGGGAAAAGTACAGGATATTTATTAAAGTTCGAAAAGAAATAGAATTATATCCTTTAATTCCTTTAATTAATATTTTGATCATTAAACTTTTTGCTTATCAATTTGCAGATAAAGATAAATCAGATTTCCTTAATATAAGCTTCTTTTATTATTATTTAATATGTGTCAAAAATACTTAAAATTAATTATTTAATGAATTTTCCAAGAGCCCATAATAAGAATTATAGAATTTATTCATCCATCTAATCAGCATCAAACCCGCAACTTGGCAGCCTTATCGGTTGGGAATTCAGGATAAGGAGAGACCTACCTTGAGTTAAAGTTCCTCAGCGCTAAACCAGCCGGCTCAGAGGTCATAATTTCTGGTTAAGCTGAGCGTAATCGGCACTTTTACCTAAATGGACCATAAGGCGTTAAAATGTTGTTATCGCCCCGCACAAAAAGCCCTGGCCCACACACACAGAGGCAGCCATTCAACGGCCAACACCGCCCACCCGTTGCCTTGGCCAAAAAGAGACTTACCTTTGGCAGTGCAATAAAAAGCCAAAATACATTTCGATTATGCGGCTAAAAAGAACATTTCTCTTTGGAGCAGGTTTTCGTTTTTTGTCCCCCCCTCTTTTCTTTCCATTTTATTTTATTTCTGTAAATTTTCTGGCGGCCCTCGACGACAATTCAAAGAGGCTGAGGGAGGAGTACGAAGCCAACCCTTATGGCTGGCTTAGGCTAATCGAAGTTCCCGTACTGCTGGGCAATAAAAGAAGGAATTTTCGTAAGAAAATAGCATAAAATATAATTTGCTTGAAAGCCAAAATATGAGAAGGGAATGGTGGGTGGGGAGAGGTGTGGTTATCACTTTTATGGCCAAAGTATTCGAATTGTTTTGTGAAAGTAATAATACGAAATTGATGTCATTTTACCCCCGAGCATATGGCCAAGTATCCCAATGCGTTTTCAGTCATAATTCTATTTTAAAAAGTTTTGTACAGAAATATACACATAAAGGAAAAAGCGGTTATACAAAAAAAATGTGTTTGCGAATAATTGGAAATTGTCTCTGTTGGTGAGTTAATTGTCATCAAACTAATAAGGAAATCATGATTTGTTTTTGACTTTTGCAGCTGCTGCCATTTAGGGATTAAATTGCTCTGCGCTTTAATCGGTTCCCTCATCGGAGTATTGATCATTGTGGCCTTGGTTATATACTTCCTTTGCTTCCATAACAAATCGGGGAAGACGACAAATGCAGATCATGCACCTACGGAGAAATCAGCCGTAATCAGAGCCTTACTCCACAGACTAGTAGATACAATCTAAATTATTTCAGGGGTCCTTTAAATATGCAAAATTAGTAATGACTGAAAATTACATGTAATTAATAATATAATTCACCTATTTTAATACCAACCTGTGAGTATTGGACCTATCTTTTAACATATTTTAAATGTTAAGTATTAAAAATACTATTAATCTTCATTTTCCACCCACTATAAAACCCTAAGCTATCACAAAATTTCTATAAAAAAAATCAGGTAAACATTAAACCAAAGCCCATTTAAACCAAATGGAGTTCTCCTGGTCAAATCACTTGGCACTTTGGCTTGGCCAACTTGCCTTTCACTTAGCTGGCCAGGGAAAGCGAAGAAAAATCTGTGGAAAAACCGCCAACCATCAAGTGCTGCCGCTGCTGTTGTGTGAAAAACTGATGCCAGTAGTTAATGGTACTTTGTATGCAAAGTGCAAGACAAAACGAAGGCAAACAATGGGCGGTGCTGGAAAAGCGGAAAAGCCATAGAGCCATTGTGAAGAGATGGAGTAAGAAGTTCCATCCGGTCGTCCGTCCGTCTGTACGTCGTGGCCACAAAACCGTTTTTGGCTGCCATTTGATTATATAAAATTTCCACATTTTTCGCGTACTCCCACTTTATTTGCTGGCTGGCTGTAAGCGTTTAGTGGCAAACAACTGACAGCTGCCGAAATGCCGGGGCAAACGTTTAGTTCCTCCAACAGCCGGCAGCTGCTCGTATCCTTCGGTGTTTTTCCTCTGTGTATATATGTATGTGTGTGTGATGTGATTAAGATGGTTAGTCATTCCATTTAAGAGCTTGGCCCTAAGCTCTTTCTCCGCTTAACTGAAAGCCGAAGCGAACGACTCTCGTGGGCTATCATCGATATCGAATCACTCTGATCCAAAACGAAATTAATGTCGGTTTATTTTCTTTTGACGTTGTAGATTTTTTTATATTAAATACCCATTGGTTATTGGTTTACAAAAAATGTAATAAAAGTAAATAGTTTTGATCCTATGGTTAAGGTGAAAGTCCTTAATATTTGTTGCAACTTTGGTAAATTATTATTTAATGGAGTTAAAGTATTGCAATAAATATATATATTTTATGTAACACAAAAATTATTTTGGACTTTTTAGGATCCAGAAATATGGAGTATATAAATATATATGTATATAATAATATATATATAATATATTTATAATAAGAATCATTCTCAACCTTCCATCAGTTTAATAGTTTCTTTGTGAGATGAAAAAATGATGAAACATTAAAAATTGTTTATATATCTCTATTTATTATTATAAAAAAGTATTATTTAATGGTAATTTGTATAATATATAATATAAAATTTATATAATATATAATATATATAATATATATACCATTACAATTTCCATGTAATGTTTACAGAAGTCTACATTTTTTCTTCAACAACTTTTTATTAAATTCACACCACTTTTTGCCATAACTTTTATATTGAATTTCAATGATATTGCCAGGTGAAAATGTGTTCGATAAGCAACAGTATCTATCGTGTCATTAATTCCCTTTACCTTTTATTTTTCGCCATACCCCGGAAAATGCTTCAATGAATTCCATTTCAATGGATTTTCGGTTTCCTTTATTTTTTCATTATGTGAAGAGCATCGAACAGGATTCTTCCTTTTCTCGACTTTTTTTCTCGATGCCTTTTACAGCGTTTGAGCATTTGGTATTTGGTACCTAGAAAAATCCGAAGGGGAGAGAGGAGTGGGTGGGTGTAGCTAGTATGCTGGGATTTGGCCATTACTTCGATTTGTTTCTTATTTAAATTTTGTATACGCTTCAATTGCTAGCCAAGAGAAGAGTGGAAGAGAGGCAGCATTAAGTGCCTTCGTCGGTTGGAAAAAGCGAATTAATACTGAAGGAGGAAAAAAAAAAAGAAAGTAAAGGAAAATCGCTGCGGTTTCCTACTCTAATGCGTTTAATTTATATCCTCGCCCCAACTACAACAAATAAAAGCTAAAGAAACGACTAGGGCTTGAGGGGGGGATAAAATAAAAATATATATTTATTTTACAGCTGCTGCACTTAGATGGGCCATGGGCGATGGCAATAAAAAGCAGCCCCAGCAAGTGGCATTCAACACCTTTTTTTGCGTTTTCTATTTCCCCGCCCCTTCCCCGGCACCGCCAGAAAAGCTTAATAAACAAACGCCGAAAATGCTGGAGCGGAGCTGGATGGGTGGGTGATGCTGAAGGTTGGTGGTGCGTTATAAACATTTAAGTCCACAATTTGCACAGCGTGTTAAGGGCGCACACACACACCTCATACGCCTCCCACACTCCGCACACCCCCAAAAGCACTCCACTTCGAGTGGAACTATCCGAGCACCAGCCAAATGCTGGCCAAATGCAATTTTCACGTGCAACCGCAACGATATTTATGCCACACCAGCAACAAAAGCTCAGCCGAAAACGATTTCAACACTACAAAAAATATGTAAAAAATTTTATTTTTAAGAAATTAAATTTTTGGTTAAAGAGCAACGATTTTTCTGAAGTTTGTTTCAAATTATTCGATTTTTCTGAAATTAAACAAGATTTAAAATCTAAAACTGCAAAGGAGTATTGAAAACCATAAATTATTCATTTTATTTTGGCCCTTAAATGTATCATCTATTTGGTCTTATAAAGACGTTACATCAGAAAAATTAATTTTAAATAAAATAGAAATATTTGGTGTTTATTTTGTACAACAAATTTAAATACAAAAAAATCGTGTTACAAAAGTTTAATGGAATCATAAACCTATATATTCAAAAAATATATAATAGCAAACTAAAACCCTTAAAATTCTCTACTAATTAATTACTAAATGGATTAATATTTTAGTTTTACATAAAAATAATCAGAAAATATTTCTAAAAAAAATAGAAACAATTCTAGTAAATTTTTTAAAAGTGCCCCATGAGGTGGCCGCAGCTGCTGTCGAGCTCTTTTTCACCCCACACTAACTGACAACAGTTGACACCCCTCCCCCGCTCTTCGGCCACCCCAAATCGGGGCCTGCAACTGCCCTTATTGCCCCACCCAAAGTCACAGCTGCACCTTCCCGTGCGTGTGTGTGTGTGCGTGTGGCCTCTATGTGTGTGAATGTTTGTTGTGTTTGGCTGTTGGGGTCGAAGAGCTCTATGCGTGCCTCCCATTGTGGTAACATAAACATCCCACCAACAGAGGCAGAGGGGCCACCAGGGCCATGGACAATAGCAAGGTAAAAATATTTTTGGAAAATTCCAAAATTGAACTTTGCGTAGAGAGAAAGAAAAAAGATGAAAATTAAAATGTACAAAGAATGTTTCGATTTTACTGAATTTAATTAAAGCCTTTAACTTATGGTAATTTTTGGAACATTTCCTTTAAAACCTATTCATATACTAACATTTTTTTAAGACTATCAAAAAGAATATATATTTAATTCCATCTTCTTGTATGAGATTTCTCCTCAAATAATTTTTATAGCCCTTATTACAACCCTTAAGAAGGTATTATTGTGCGTCCAGTGCATATTTATGACAGTTGCATTTAAATGAGAAACGTCCAATTCTGCAAAATGCCCCATGGCCATCGGCTGCAAGGAAGCGAAGATGCTGGGATACTTCCGCTTGGCAACGACAGCGACGACAGCTACGACGACACCCCGGGAAATCTCAAGGAGTCATAAACACGAACCGAGCACCTGCAACTGCCACGATTTGCCACTTTGTCCCTGCTGTTGCGTTGCGAGGGTGGACTGATTCGGGCTCGACTTTGGGTTCGGGTTTCCGTTTCCGGTTCCGGTGCAATGTGTCGCCGCCATTATGCAAATGTCAGGCTCTCAAGTGGACAGACTGCTCATTGCAATCTGCATTTAAATGACCCCGGCGAGGTGCTAGCACGCTCCGAGATTTCCCAGAATCATTTGCAAAAATATTAAAGAAAAATTCCTTCTAGCCCCGAAAATGGAATATATCTCTTGCTGGATGAGGGGGGCGGGGTGTGGCCCTTTGGGCATTATGCATGACCACGCCTCGGCACACCGCCTTTGGCCGCAGTTATCATCGCAAATGAGTTGCCAGGTTTGCTGGGTAATTGAAAGTCTGTTTGGGAAAGGTTAGAGGCAGCAGCAGGAGCTGCAGAAATTGGTATTAAAAAGAGGCAAAATTAAATTGAAAAGGGATTGGGTTTTAAGGAAGAAATTTTATTAGATTTTCGTCGCGAATTTATTAGAATATTTTTGTATAGAGAGGTTTTTTAAAGTTCTTTAAATTACAAGTAATTAAATGTATTGCTAGAACTTTAACCAATTTCAGCGAATCAAGAAATTTTACCTTTAGAACCACTTAGAATGTGCTCCTTTGGCAACCTAATATTGCGAGTAAAATATCTGTGTGTGGAAATCTAAGCTCCTGACTAATTTTACCTTTCACAGAGTTTTCACGTAGTAGGAGTAAGGCTTGCCAGGTGAAGGTCCCCTATGGTTTTCATAACTTTGACAGGGGAAGCACACGCCAGGACATACATACACACACACACCCCTCTTCGCCGAGGGAGACGGCTAATAAAGTTGCACACACGCGCTCCCAGATATACCGGCTGAAAGATTGTGTGTGTAATGCGTTTTGTTACGCTCTCGTCCCCCCAAGCGAGTTGTTAACGTTTTTTCATAGCCCTGTTTACTCTTTTTCATCTTGGCGAGACCCTAATGACACGCCTCCCGCTCCGGCACGCCCCCCGTCCTACGATAAGCGACAATAAACATAAAAAATGAATGCTCTGCCCGCTCCCTTGGATGGAGCAGGCCTTTTTCCCCGGATTTTCCCCGGCTTTCCACAATTGCAACGCGCCAGGCGAACATTTTTTTTAACAACCACACAGCTTTATTGTTGCTGTCACGGATTTTGGCGGATTTTCAGCACATAAACATCTTTTTCATATTTCGTTTTAAAGAAGCAAAAGAAACGGCTGGCAGATGGGGACTCCTTTTGGGGCCTCAAATTAGTTAGCAACGAGAATTTATTAATTGAAACAAAATTTATAAAAACCCCACATATATTTGTTAATACAACATTTTTAATGTTATGTGACGGCAAGCAAAAAGGATGTTTAAAACTAGCCGCTATATTTTAATTAATTAAGGATAATTCCAGGACATTGAGGTATGTGCCTGATAGAAGAGTTTTACGGCAAACAATTGAATTTAATTTAAATATTTTTGTAGAAAAAATCAAAGCAATAAAATCCATATCAAGTCTACTTGCCATTTGATTAAATTCTGGTATTCCATAAATTGTAATTCAATTTAAATAGGTTTCTCAGACATCTGGGACTAATTGCATTCAACGCCAATAACTCCGACAGAAACACGCTTAGCTCTCTGCTGCCTGCAACCCATATAAAAAATGCCAGATTATTAACAAATTCGCCTGCCAACCCATTCCATTTCGCCTGTCAATTTGTCGCATCAGCAAATAAAGAGGCAGATAGGATGAGCAAAGGAAACCCGAAGGAGCAGAGCAGAGCTGCGCAGCCAGGACGACGAGTGTCAATACAATTTCCCAGGCAATTCGATGCGGAAAAGTCAGCGCCAGGGAAATGCAGATGGCTTGTGGGTGTGAGTGTGTGCCAGTGTGTATGTATGGGTGTCAGCTTAAAATGCGATCAGCTCCTTCGACAGCTAAGCTCCACTTGCCAGGCAATTTTCTTCAAGGCGCTGACATAGCTGGATACAAATATGTGCAAATTCTGGGAATTATTTCCCTGGCGAACATTTGATGTTTTTTTTTTCATGGGATGAGGCCAGAAATGTTTGTTAACTGCCAAATCAATCGACGCCAATCGATGTTTTGGGGCAAAAACGCATCGTTGGCCTATTAAAAACCAATTTAATTTACAGGGCATGGGCGGGGTTAAGGAGTGTGGGCTAGAAAAGTACACGGAGAAAGCCAGTATTAAAGGAAAAATATTGGATATTGTGACCAGAGTTTATAGGTGACTTCTTTAGAACCCATTTGATGACAGTCCCCAACATCAAGCTTAATTACCACTAAGATATAACTAGATCCAATTAATAGATTAATAAATTTCCTAATTTGTTAATTAATTCAAGATTGATATAGAAATTCTTCAAAATAATATATGCTTCTTTAAAGTAAATAAATTATAAATAAATTAATTTTTATAGAAAAGTTTTATGATCTAAAAATTCTATGCCTAATTCCATACCCAAAAAGTTAAATCTAGATAATAATTTGTTAACTTTTCCCTTTTTATTTTCTCTCTGTGCATGGAACACATTTTCAGCAACCACGAAATTTGATCAGAGATAAATTCCAATTATTAAAATCGAATTTGCACAGCAAGTCACCGTACACACACACACACGCTCACTCCCCCTCATATGTTCATGCAACATGGCAGCATGCAATGGGCGTGGCATGAATGGGGGTGGAATATGTTGCATTTTGGGTGGAAAAGCCATTGAAACATTTTATCAAATTCTAATTATGCAAAATGGAGGGGAAAAAAGCAATTAAAACGAATGTCCCCAAATGTTCGCATCCAACTAACTATAAAATGTGCAAATTATCAGATCTGCTAAAGAATCCATTGTGAGTAACAGGGCAGAGTGGGCGTGGCAAACACACATTGTTCGATGAAAGGAAACTACATTTTCTTGCTCGTATGCATACGTTTTCCAATTAACTCCACCACTGACCAGCTGTAAGCTTAACAAATTTCCCGTGAAATAGTATTTTTTCTGCTCCAATAAATTGTCAAATCTACAAATCAACAACAACTATATATACATATATATTTCGTGGGATGACGATGGCTTAGTGGGCGTTATGGGGTGGATTATGTGTATAAAATGTAATTCCCCGTTAACGCTTCATAAAATTGCACTTTAAACAATCGAATTGACCCGAGTGGAGGAAAAGCGAAACGAGAGCAGCACAAAAACCGGAAGCGCACACAATTACGATGGCATAAAGTATAAATTGTAAATAAATAAATGTTATTGCAAGGCGAATGGACTATCTTTGCTTTTGTTTCACATTTTCTGCATCATAGGCGCATTTATCCATTTGACAATTGACAGCATAACGAATGGCGAAAACGAAGGAAAATAAATTTAAAAAATGGGGAAACATTGCGAATTATAAGCAAACAGTGCAATAAGCACGCATGACAACAAGCAAAAGGAAAACAACCATCAACTATCGGCATCAAGTAATTGTATTTTGATTTTAAAAATCTATAAAAATATCAAATGCCCTAAAAAACGTAATTTTCTAAAATATTTAAATTTATTTTCAAGGTTGTTTTTTTTGGAAAACCTTTAAAAATATGCCTATAGAAATGAAATACAATTTATTTATTCCATTAATAAAAATGAAATAATAATTTGTTTTCTTTCACTCAGATAGGCTTAAAATTAAAAAAAAATTAAGCTTTTAGTGTTCTCAAATGACAAAAACCATACATTGGTATACACTTACATGAATATAAACAAATACATTTTTTACGAAAAACATTCCTCTTCAATATCTCATTTCTTTTTATAAACCAAATCCCATTGCATATTCACAGGCGCCAATCGAAATTATTCAATGCCGCGCTTCTTTCGCCAGAGCTAAATACATATAATTTAATGTTCTTTAATATGCTCATATTAATGATAAAAGCAATAATAACAAAGTGTATAAAAACAAATATAAATAATGCATAAAATACAATGATGGGCAGACAGCGCGAAATAAAGACGCGACCCATTAACTTAAATGCTCTCTCCCAATCCATCCCAGCTCTCGCTTTGTTTATTTTTGAAGCTTTGGCACGTTGTCATGAAATATGCATGCCTTATATTTACACGAAAAACATTAATTTTGCCATTTCACTGGCATTTCTTTGATATGCACGCATAGGTGTAGAACGGGGGAAGGGTAGATGAATGTGTTAATATTTGGAAGGTTATTTTTTTACGAGAGTTAAACGGTGTAAAATTGGGAAATGATACGCCATAAATATGAAAGGAAAATGGAGCCATATGTGGGGTAACAATGGATATATTACATATACATATTTTTTATTTAGAGGATATAGTGCTAGGTTATACACAAAAAAATGTTAATTTCTTTCTTTTATTTATACCGAAATTGCGGCGATTGGTAATCAATTTAAAACACATTTAAGGTTTCGTTTGGTTGTCTTTAAATTAATCTAAAATTTGGCTCAATTTCGGTAAATTTGTGCTTGGCATATAACATCATCCATAAATAAAACTAATAAAAATCCCAATCCAATGACCAAATCCTTGGTAATTCCAAAAATATATTTCCATTTATTAATCAAATCCAAATTTGATTTATGCAGATCTCCATGCCACTTCCGAATGTCCCTGTTCTGATTTTCAAAAATATTATTTATTATTGCCATTTCTGCTGGTCGCATAAATCAAACGGAAAAGCTGCAATTGCAACCAGTTCCTGTTTAGAGGAAACGCTTAAGAGCGGCACAGAGGATCATTATTCAATTATTTGTGAACGCTAATTAGTCGCCCAACTACAGCTGCACGATTATTATTTCTACTTTTGACATGAGCATTGAGCGCACACACTCAAACAAACACACAAGCACGAAATAAAAATAAAATCAATTAGGCGAACCAGCGAACAAAATGGCAAATAATCTCACCATGGCTCCGACGATAAGGCCTGGCTATTATGATGGATATTTCATGTGACACACTACTGACCGAAACTGGTCGTCGTCGTCGCTGACCCCATTGGGATGCTGTTTTGTTTCCGTTTCCGCTGTGGCCGCCATGACAGCTGCGACTCTGCCAGCGCCACCCCACTCCCTCCCAGGAGATTTTCCATTGTGCCCCCGTTTTTATGATAATTTATATATCAATGTACACGCAAAGAACGAAATTACATTTGGGCTTATTAATTTATGCACGAAACTCACGAGACCGAATGAATTGATTTGTGTGTGCGCATAAATATACAGTTTTTAAATAGAAAATTAGCACAAAATGTTAAACGAGAAGATTGATTCTTTAAGCGAACCGAACGCCAACTGGAAACTGGCAACTGAAAAGTAAGTTTGGGAATACCCACAACCATATGCCAATTATGCTGCCCCAATATTACTATGTTTGGATACACTTGAGTAGCTCTGGCGAACTGCAAAAGAAAATGTTCGTATCTGAAGACCAGTAACCCAAGTGTTTGTCTGTGTGGGCGAGCGATCAATCGGAACGATACGAAATGGTTATGATAAATTCCAAATTAAAACATTAACAACAGGGTTACCCCGATTATTATTTAGTACAAAAAATAAAGGGTATTAAAATTAAAAATATATTTATATATACTATATATAAGCCAAGCGGAAAATCAATTAATTTTTCTATATTTATAATATGAAAACGATTCAAGCTTTACTATGTAGCTTAAGACGATTACTAAAAACAATTATTTATTAATCCATCCGTCTAAATTTCACCATAAAACAGTTTCCTATTGTCTTAATATTTTATATAATTTACTTTTATAAAAAATAATAAATTAATTAACTAATTAGATTTTTATCTCTTTGGCCGCTGTTTGGACCGTTGTAAAAGGGGTGCTAAACTTGGATAAGCTGCAATGGGTTCCACATCCCGTTTCCGGTTCCTGCTGAGTTCAGCAAGTGGAATCGATGTGTCGTTAGGAAAAACCTATCCATAAATATCGCGGCTGTCCCATCCCTTACAGAGGGAAAATCAAGAGACTACCATCACTAAACAGCTGTATTTTGTTGTTTGAAAATGGTAAACAATATTTGCAATTTAAAAACCGGTTAAAAATAACCAAAGGGAGTACATTTAGATGGTCTTAATTGCACGCAAACCTTCGGTTTCGTGGTCGCAATATTACCAAGTTATGGTCTTTGATATGTAGGACAAGAACATAAAGAATCTAAAGACCGACTCCGACACGAAGAAGGTTGAAATGTACAAGAAGATGGGTCAAATGCAGGACGAAATTCCCGAATTTCTATATCTGGGTTATAGACTCAAACCCTTTTCCATTTCAGATCTGAAACCAAAGAGCCGGTGTCACATTTGGATTCACCTTAAGAGGCTCGACAAGATGCTCAAAACTTGGAGACCTGAAAACTCTCATAATTCAGCGCACCAGTGTAAATATATAAGGGATTTTCGGGTACAATTCATATGTGTATCATTTCAGAAGAGAGTATTAAGAAAATTAAGACAGAGTATGAAAAACCTTAATATTTAAGCGAATATCTGAAGGCAAAGGCCGAATTCTAGAAGTATAACATGACGACCAATCTTGGGAAAACCAAATGGATCTGCTGTCACCGTCTGGAACACTTAATGGGGATGAGCCTCCAAAGCCAGAAGCAAAAATGCCTAAAACTGCCGGTCAGGACCAAATAACAGCCTTCCAGGCCAGAATGCTTGGGTTTAAGAGAGCGTAACAAGGAGCTAAAGAAGTTAAGGAGGCAGCTGGGAACCGCATGGAAGCAGAAAATGCCAAACGCAATCATAACAGTGAGATTTGCCTTTTAAAAGTTACTTTTATTTATATCTTGATATACAGATTACTATAGTTCAAATGTGCACATACAATTAGCTAATGAAACGAGCTGTCTAAAAAGGGCTTTATTATATTTTATTAATTCTTTTTTAAGTAAACAAAATTTAACAATTTTTGGTCATTGTTTTGAAGCAATTTTTGTATCTGAAACAGCAATTCTTGATTTTCATCTAAAAATTTGTAATTGTGTTTATATTTCCCATAACTTAACTTATTTTATACATCAAATCATAAGTGCGCAAAATATTTTTGAAAAAATGGAAGCAATAAAACTTCCTCTTCAAAAAACTATTCACACAGCAACGTTGAGAATGTCTTTTTTATGTCGTGCACCCAGCAAAAGCGTAAAAAGCTCTAAGCTTAAACAAAACTAGGAACTTGAATCGTTGTACGCTGTTGGGTGCACCAAGAATAGTTTATTAAAAAGGTTATAAATAGAACTGTCGCACGTAAAAACAACACAGTGGAAAGTTTTATCCAAACGCTTAGTTCTGCCACAAGTTAAACGTAAGGCATTTAATTAGGGATATTTTTTTGTATATAAGAAGTGTGGGAGTTAATTATAAAATTAAAAAAAGTTTTGAGCTAAGGGCGTGTTATTGTAATAAATTACAAAGCAATTACAGTTCCAAGGTTATTGTAAGCATTTGCATATGAAGCTTACAATCTACAAGTGCAAAAAAGGAAATTAATTAGAAATGCACAAGTGCTTAAGTAATTTATAGTAAAAACACTTGTTGCCAGCTGAAAAGCAAAGGCAAACAAATAAACAAATTGTTACCAGGGAAACGTAATGAAATAATCACTAAACTGGAAGAAAAAATTTGGAAGATGTTTATATTTTGATACCCAAAGATAATAAGTCAATTTTTACAAATATGAATTTTAAATTAGCAAATTTAAAAGGAGCATAAAATGACTCTCTGAAAAGGTTTATAAGCCAAAGAGCGTACGTTTAGTAATATATTTACTCTACTTTATTTGTTTTATTTGAATGAATTACCACAATTGCAAAAAGATAAGCCCAAGCTTAAGCCACTTTCGCTTTACTTTTCCCCAATAAGAGGTGATTTTCATGGCAGACTCCAAGCTTGGAATTCAGTGTCCAACCCAGCTATGCAGTACTATTATGTCTAACCCACTAAACATCCTGAAAAATCTGAAATTTAATGAAATTTGAATTATTACCAAGTTTAATTAAACCGTGACTGTCATAAAACTGCATTACTTATAAATATTATTATAGGTTTTTTGTTTGTAATTATCTTTTATCTCTGTTCAGTAGTGCGAACGTGACAAGAATTCCTGATTTATTGAGGAAATTATTGTCAACGCGAGAGAGAGGAGAGGGCTCGTTCGATCTACTGATAACTTTGGATTGCCGCACAGGTGGCATCCAGAATAATTCAAGTAATACTCAAACAAGGTCAAACTCAATAACATTGTGAAATAACACCATTATTACTTTTGGTCGATTTGCTTTCAAACAATTGCTAGAGGAAGATAAACACTCGAATCGAGAGAGCTTCTCGCATTCTCTCCTTCTATTTGCTGATAAGGGGGCTGCTCCGCGCTGGTGCCCACCCATATTTAACTAACAATCAACTTGGCTCCTCACTCATTCCCAGCCCGTCCCAGAAACCAGCAACATGTCGAAACTGATCCGTTGGGGAATCGCTTCAGCTGGCAAGATCAGCGAGGATTTTGTCATCGCCCTGAGCACCCTGCCCGGCACCGATCACAAGGTTCAGGCTATTGCCGCCCGATCCCTAGATCGCGCTCAGGAGTTTGCCACCAAGCACTCGATCCCCAAGGCTCTCGGAAGTTACGAGGAGCTGGCCAAGAGCGGTGATGTGGGTGAGTAAACTATAACTCTGAACTTGGAATTCATAAAACTAATTCATCTTAATTCTGTGTCCCAGATGTTGTCTATATTGGCACCCTGAACCCCCAGCATTACGAGGTTGCCGTGCTGATGCTGAACAACGGCAAGCATGTGCTCTGCGAGAAGCCCCTGGCCATGAACAAGAAGCAGGTGGAGGGCATCCTTGCAGCGGCTAAGGCCAACAAGAGATTCTTCATGGAGGCGGTGTGGTCTCGTTTCTTCCCCTCATACCAGCGCGTCAAGGAGCTCATCTCTGGCGGTCAACTAGGACAAATCAAGGATGTGGAGGTCAACTTTGGCTTCCCCCTGGAGCATGTGGATCGTTTGCAGTGAGTAAAAGATAATTCTTTACATTCACATAATTTTAACTCAATTAATTTAAATTATTTCCCCAGAAAACGTGAGCTCGGAGGTGGAGTGGTCTATGATTTGGGTATCTACACCATCCAGGCCTCGCAGTGGGCCTTCCAGGAGAAGCCCCAGAAGATCGAGTCCAAGGGATCGCTCAATGCCGAGGGCATCGACGATGATGTGAGCGCCACTTTGACCTACAGTGGCGGACGCACCGCTCGCATGCGCTTCTCCTCCAAGGAAAAGCTGTCCAACACTGCCGTGATCAAGGGCACCAAAGGACAGGTTACCGTAAGTCTAATCTTATCAATCATGATTTAACAGAATTTAATATATGAATTGTTTATTAACCCATTAGCTGATTGACTTCTGGTCGCCAAACAAGCTGATCGACATCGATGGTCAGGAGAAGGAGTGGCTGCCGCCCAAGGGCAAGTACCAGACCAACTATGCAAACTCAGAGGCCATGAGGTACGAGGCTGAGGCTGTGCGTCAGTCCATTCTCGCCGGCGAAGTAGAGAACAAGAATGTTACCTATGCTGACAGCTTGCTCTTCGCCGAGATCGAGGATACCATTCGCAAGCAGATCGGTGTACTGAACAAGTTCGATGAGGAATAAACATAGATTTTATATAATTAAACATGTAACATAAAATAATAAACATTAATTTGAAAGTCATTTATTTGTTATATATTTTAAGGGGAAATGAAAATTGTAAAATGTTTGTCCCACCTTTCCTTCTTCCTTGTAGGAACTTTAACCTAAGATTGATGTGCCCCTCTATAAAATTCAAGGATTAGCAAACAAACCGATAAGGAAAAATATTGATTATAGAAACGGCAGCAATGACATTCCCACTAGGTCGAATTCTACCAGGGGTGTAACTAGAGTAGATGATATAGCACAATTTCTTTCCACTATACACACAATTGATCACGTTTTCGATGCATGATAGGCGTCTTTTTAATTTAGGGGCTGGTAGAAGAGATTCAGCGTAGGCCTCTTATCTCCAGGGTCTAGTGGGGTTTCTGGTTTCTTATCTCCCGCCAAGATTAGCACCTACTTCGTCTAGCTACATAATTGAAAAGGTATTACCAGCTAAAGTTTAGTCATAGCTTTTATGAAGGTCTATAATATCTGGGTTTTATTTATTAAATTATTTTGGGTTTACGTTTGAAAGCTTAAGAAACTTGTGATTTTATAATTATTCCAAGATTATTCATTAGCTTTTTGAAGTGTTTTGGGCAACTGTACTTTTAAAGTTTTGCGCACTTAATATTATCTTTTGATTGTGAGGAAAAAAGGGGCTCGTCTTCGTGGGATAGATAAGATCCCTGTTACGACATTTGCCTTTGTGCGATTTCGTAGAACACTTTAAAATTTTAAAGTCTATAGAGTTTTAAGATATGTAGAGTGCTTTTTGGATTTGTTATAAAATTTGATTGGTTTCTATGAAGGAAACAGAATTTTCCTGACATTAAATATATTATATTATATTTTAAGATTTTTGTCAACATGAAAAATATTTAAATATTGCCTAAGATTGTTATACAAAACATTTTCTTTTATATTTTTTCAAATTAAATTTTTTGTGATTTAATTGGAATTTAATATAACTTTTGTTTACATTTAGCATATTTACTAAAGACTCTAGGAAACTATTTACATCTCCATCAATAACTATCACTCGTAAGCGCCATTGTGAACTGTTAAATCAGTGCTCGGTATTCCTTATCAACTGAAATGCAATGGAATACGAAAAGTGCAATGAATGCAGATGACAGGGACTGATAGGAGACCCCTCGGGACGGGCACTCAGTATCATTATCATGGCGTTAGTAGCTGCCCGGACACGAGCCCGAGAGAGACTCGATTCGAAACCAGAACAGAGACTATATATCAGGAATTATAATGCAAAGCCAGACGAATCTGAACTGGGGCATCGCGGCGGCCGGCAGGATAACGCAAGACTTTGTCACCGCCCTGGGCACTGTGGAGAAATCCCGTCATGTTGTGGTAGCTGTGGCGGATGTGGATGGCCAGCGGGCCCAAGAGTTTGCCCAGAGGAATCAGATTCCACGTCACTACGATGGATTCGATGCCTTAGCCCTGGATCGAGAAGTGGATGTGGTATATGTGGGCACCCTGAATCCCTTTCACCATGCCGTCGTCCATTTGATGCTCTCCAGGGGGAAGCATGTTTTATGTGAAACTCCCATGTGCTTGAGCCTGGACCAGGCCAAGGAGCTTTATGCGCTGGCTGAACAGCGCGGAGTATTCCTCATGGAAGGTGGGTTAACGCCTCACGGATTACCAGACTAATATACATAGTGTTCTTTTCTAGGCATGTGGTCCCGATTTTTTCCCAGCTACGATCGCTTGCGGGAGCACCTCAACAGTGACATCATCGGAGAGGTCACACAGGTTAGGGTCCAGCATGGTTTTCGCCTCAGTCACATTGAGCGGGTGTGCAATCGGTCCCTTGGCGGCTCCATTCTCCTGGACATTGGCATCTACGCCTTGCAGTTGGGACAGTTTATTTTCGGGGTTTCCCCCGTCAAAATCCAACCCAGTGGCACGCAACTAAATAAAGAGAGAGTTGATGTTCAGGGTGAGTTCATGCTTGATTATGGAGATGGACGGAGACTTACGGCTTTGGTGACTGGATTGGAGAATCTGGAGAACGATGCCGTCATTACGGGCACCAAAGGCGAGATTAAGGTGAGGGCTTATCTCTGAACCACGGGATCAGTGAGATTATCAGCTGTGCCGTTGACTAAGCCACACTTCGTAAATCTTTCAGCTGTCCAACTACTGGTGCTGCACACAGATGACCCGCTCCAATGGACCGCCAGAGTCTTGGCCCTTACCCCAGGCCAAATTTGATTTCCATTACACGAATACTTGTGGCCTGCGATACGAGGCCGAGGAAGTGCGTCGCTGTATTGAGAAGCGTTTGCTGGAGAGTCCGAAATTCACGCATGCCGAGAGTTTAGAGTTGATTGCCATAACCGATGAGATGCGTCGGCAAATTGGAGTCACCTATGATACCTGAGCTGCGGGCGATTCATTGAATTTTTAATTTTGGGAAAAAACATAGCTGAATTTCCTCCTTTAAAATATATAAAACATGTCCTTATTTTGTATTCAATATTTATTTAAATAATTGCCATTATTTTCTTTTGTCGTTTTCATCTTTTATCTTTTGTTTTGTCGTTATTATATTGAATATACATATTTCTAAACCATGTCTAAAGCATGCATGTTGTTCTGTTTTTTTCTGGTTGCTGCCATTTGTTTTGTTGTTGTTGGTTCATTAAGGCTAAGAGGCTGAGGGTCAGAAATTAGGAACTTAGAAACTAAATGAATACTTAATAATTCGCAGCCCAAACTGCGGACAACAGACGAAATTATAAAGGGAGTAGTTAAATCTTAAGATTGGCCTGTTAACTAAATGCAAACAATACAGAAACACAATTGTTAAGCGGGGAATAAATCAGATTTGACACACAGATTTTCTCTTTTTTTGTTTGGTTACAACTCGCAGGCTCTCAGCTCATTAAATTCATTGGAGCCACGCATTTAAACAATTGAATTATTTTTTTGATTACTACTTTTTTAACATGTAATCAATTTGTTCTTTTTATAGATTACTCAAAAAAAAAGAGGGAATTAGAAGAGGATAATTGGATGCTGAGGAAGAAAACATACCTTAAGCAACAGAGTAACTAAATTACATTACGTTCTTATAGGACTAATTAGAATTTAACAATAAAAATGATTTATACAAGGCGGTTTCGAGCCGCTCTACTGAAGAGGTCTTTAAAAATCAAGGAGGGACTCTATCGCCCATGCTGCGGTCTATTTTGATTCCTGCCCCTGATTTTCCTTCTTCGTTATATATTTCTCCATTTTCTTTCCATGCCCCGCCCCACCGATGCCGCCTTAAGCTTAATGAAGTCTTTTCGCTGTGTAAAATTGCTATAAAAACTATTCCCAGCTCTCTCATTGTTCCATTTAATTCAATTTCAGGATGGGGTCTTTTGGGCTGCTTTTTTCTCGTAATTCAAAGTAGCTTTGCCTTGGAGTCCAATTACATATTTTTTAATTACATTCTAATTACTTAATTTACAATAAGAGATAATGGAATCTTGGGATAAAATTCAAAATGTACTGAAATATTTTTTTCATTTGCAAATTAAATTAAAAAAAAAGTAAAAGGCTACATCATGCAAATTAAAATTGAGTTCTAAAAGCAACTCCATATTTCACCAATAGTTTTCTGGACAAAGCTACTGAGAATTGAACAAAGATACCATTAAACGACCCACACCCCTTGATCCCACTCTAAGTAGACTCATTAAGAGACTGAAGTTGCTGGTCCAACGGCTGGCGGGGCTGTGGTGCATTGGGTGGAGCAGGAACAGGAGCGGAAGGCTGTGGCAATGCCAACGTGGTCATCGGTGGCAGTTTGCTCTCCACGACGGCGACGATGGGCGCAGGATTAATAAGCGGCGGGGGCAACGCCTCGAAATTCATACAGCCACGCTGGCTATCCTCTATAATGGGCGGTGTGTCGATAGAATCAATTGTGGATGCACAGGAGGTGGCTTTTCCGCTGCCACTATAACCCTCGGAAACAGCCACCAGGGCGGCGGTGGTATTGCGATTGTGCTGCAGCAGATCATTAATCTGGGAGAGGCGCGAGGAACTGGCGATCGGTGTGCTCAAGCTAATAAATTCATTGGCATTGGCCGGGGACGTGCACGAGGAGGAGGAGCCAGTGGTGGCTGGCGAGGATGCGGTTGCTGCTGCATTTCCGACGAGACGCGACGATAATGTGGAAGAAGCTGCGGTCATTGAGGCGACGGTGGTCTGGTAAGGAGCATTGCTGGAGGCTGTCGTCGTTGCATTGCCATACGGGGGAACCGAGGGCACTGCACAAGAGCTGTAGCTGGATGCTCCGGATGCTGAAGAGGCGACGACCGGTGATGGTGAATGCGGTTGATAGGCGGTCGGATAGGAAGTGAGCTATTTAATGGACAAGAATTCATATTAGTAAATTTTTAAGATTATTTGTACCTAGTTTTTAAGATAAGTTAACTCTGGGAAACTGAAGAAGTCATACATATGTACATATAACCTTATTCCAAAAACCTTTATAAACATTTTACAACATCTACATGAAAAACCCCTGGCCCAGTAAGGTTAATAATACGGATTACGACCTTTTTCACTCACCTGGGCGCTGCCGTAGCTAAGCGATTGATATAATTCTCCGTACGAGGGCGTGGCATTGCTTCCACTGGCAAAGAGTCCCGAATCTAGGCTGTCCAACTGCGGATATCCCGCGTAGCTCTGGCTCTGTGTTGCCTGCTGGCCAGGAGGTGTAAGCTGCTGGCCAGGAGGTGCAACCTGCTGTTGCTGCTGCTGGACCTGTTGTTGGTAGTAGCTCACACTGCTTTCGGGCGTGTAAGCTGGTGAAGCGTAACCGGAACTGTAGTTGGATTGCGTTTGCAGGAAGTACGATGAGGGTGAGGCTCCCGTTCCGACCGGCGAATAAGCAATGGTCTGCTGGGATTGTTGCTGCTGCTGCTGCTGCTGTTGGAGATGCCCTCCTTGGACGCCTTGAACGGAGCCTTGTCGCTGCTCCATATCCAACCGCATTACGGTGTGGATATAGTGTGTTCGCACCCTGGTGGGATTAAATTCCACCCTTCCGACGGTGTTGCCGCAGGCCTCTCGAGTGCAGCCGCAGGGGAACATGGCTCTGTCCACCTGACACTTAATGCCCGCCTGGCTGCATGCGCATGTTTCCGGATCGCAAAACTCACGGCAGGAGCAGCCACAAACCTCTCTGGAATTCCTGATATCCCGGCACTCGCTCTTCTCACTGGCATCTATCTTCCGCAGTCCCGCTGCTTTCAGCAGCGCCCGTCTTTGTTTCGGTGTTACCGGCTGTAGGAAGCCATTGGAGCCGTCATCAGCATCGGAGCCACTACCCTCGCTCAGATAATCCTCCTCGGATTCCTCACTGTCATCGCTGCTGGATCCTCTGGGCTGCAGTTCCTGGTTCTGGCTGCGATGTGCCCGCCGCAATTCAGCCGCATGCTCGGCCAGCGTCATAGTCTTGAAAGCTATATGCCTGGCCCCCATGCCCAAGGTGCATCCGCCAGCGGTGGGCACGCAACCGAATCCCTGCTGTCGTGGGAAATAGTACACCTTCACCTCGTCAAAGTTAATGGAGCGCTTGACTCGCTTTTGGGCGGCCATCGGAGGAGTCGAGATGTCGGGCACCAGATCAATGCCATCGCCTTCCGAGTCATCCAATCGTCGCTTGAGATTGGACCTAATGGGTTTCGGTTCTTGCTGCGGCGTTGGCGCCTCATGTTCGGCTTCCTTCTCCGTCTGATCAGCCTTCAGCAAAGCAGACGTTTCGCTGCCGAGTCCAGAGTCGGAGCCACCGTCTCTAAGTTCGTCCTCTTTAGATTTTGCTTGCTTAGCCGGTCCCAGGGACTCTTGATTTGTCGGTGCCACTTCGTCTCGCGAACCGGATGGTATTTCCGTCTCATTATCCAGCTTCAGCCAGAGCAGCTCGCCACTGGTATCTACCTCCTCGTTGGTAGTGACCGACGACGAGTCCAGTATGTTGTCAATGGCCAGCGGATCCTCGGAGACTGCATCAGAGGCTATCGAAGAGTTAAGATCGCCTTCGCCCAAAACGATTATCTCATTGTTGGGGAAATTCTCAAGCTCCAGGAACTGCTCCTCCAGATCAGGATCCGTTGGGGCGTGCGCAAAGTCCGCCAGCTCATCGTCCAACTGCTCGAGGGGCAGAGGTAGCAAAGCCAACGCCTTGGCCTTGGCCGCATGCACCTTGGTGGCATCGATTATCGAGGTCTTGATCTGCCGCTCAATGTCGTAGTCGTCATCATCGTCCACATCGTCCTCAGGCCGTAGATAAGACCTATCTCCCTCGCCGATTCCCCGCTTCTCAGGCTCTACCTCCTCACGATCCGCATCATCCTTCCTTATTTTCCCCTCGCCTTCATCGTTGGCTTTCAAGCTGTCGATTGCTGTCGCCTCTTTTTGGGTGGCCGCTGTGTTTGCTGCTGATGGGCTGAACATGTTGGAGCCGCTAGCATTTTTTTGTATATACGTGAATATCTTCTTGATGGGAGTGAACATGCTACTGCCTCTCGAGACCACGTCAAAGCTGGGTCCTAACAGCAGGATTCCTCCCTAGAACGCGATGCGTCGCAGGCACATCTAAAAGGGCCAAGAAAAAAAATGAAACTTGAGATTTACATAATGTAATGCCGGAGAAATTCCCTCAAACAGGTAGGTGAAAAATTCTAGATCAGGTTTGTATGTATGTGCGTGTGTTCAAGTATTTGTGGGAGTGCCTGTGTGTGCGGTGTATCCTGCGAGGCAGGATCTCCTAGTACTTCGCACAAAAGCCCAATCAAATATGTAGAACACACAACTGAAAACTGAAATTAATATTGATTATCTTGCAAGAGACACGCACCTTTTGCGACTATTTATCCGACTTAAATCAAAGCAAAGGACTCGCAAGATCGCCTTTGTAAATCCTTTTTCGAATTTGCGTTGCAGCTGCGACAAAAAAAAACGGCAATGGGCAAAAACTAAGAGCGAAAGAGATGACGAAAGGCGTGATAGTATGTGTGTGTGTGCAGGAGGCGCAGCAGCAGCGAATGAAACGATGGCAAATCTGCGTATGTGTGCAGGACGCGGTTGTAGTTCTACTATGTTCTTAAATTTTAATTTCACATGCAATTTTAATTGCACTCGTCGCTCGGCCCCGCTTCTTTAAACGAACTCCTTTTGTTTCGTTAGGCTCCGCACTTTTCACGATTTTTCACTTTTTCACAGATTCTTGCAATGTTATTACAATTTCCATTCCACCTACCAGTGTGGCCACAGAGGAATCTTTGCAATTAGCTACTCGGGGAGCTGCGGAATATACCAGAGGTGACTGAAGAGCAAGAAGAAGGAACGCTCACGCGTGTCACGTATTCGCAATGGTGGAAAAAACTTACAATTTGTCCAGGAAAAATCATTTTAAAATCAATCTTATTAGTTTTTCATTATAAAACTAAGAGTAGTTCCGCCAGCCACTGGTTGATTCTCCTAAATTTGACAGGTTACTTAAAATCAAATACAATGACGTCACGAGATCTGGTGCATACGATTATTTTGGAAATAAACAAATACTGTAAATACTACATAATGTCAATTTCCATGCCACGATAAAAGAACATAATAAAAACTTTAAAAGTTTTTAAAAAAGTTAAAAAAAAAAAACAATATACACACCAAGAATACCTACGCATTCTGCTATAATTCTTATTTGATCAGTGCAATTTAATATTTAATTATTAAATATTTTTTCCTCTATTTGGATATTTTATTTCCATTGAAACTGTTTTCATATTTTCTATTAACAATCTCAATATTAAATATATATTATTTTGGAAATAAACAAATACTGCAGAATGTTTTTTTGAAAATAAGTTACTTATCACAGTTTTAACTCTTGAGATCCATTATCATTTTTATGACAATGTGCTAGAACATCGGTTTTTTTTCAGCACAACAACATGATCACTGATCACCTTTCCTGCAGCAGTGGCCAACGACCTTGTATGAACGACTTATTTTGTAAATATAATAAATAAAAATCTCCCCTTTAAAACAAAAATAATCGAGAGAGAGAGACAGAGAATAGCTCTTAATAAAAAGTATCAAAGAATGAGAAAACTGCTCCTTTTTATAATATTTCAAGATTACAGTTTTATTTAGTTTTATTCCTCTAAAAGTGATACAGATAAAATTTATTACCTATTTTTATGATTTTACAAAATTTTCTATCCATGCGGAATACATTTCTAAGCTAAGAAAATAAATTACATATGTAGAAACCACAAACATTTTCGTTCACAAACATTTTCTTTTTTGTTCTGTGCTACTTTAAAATTTAAAAAGAAGAATAATGTTGAATTTTTGACGATTTTATTGACCTGTTTTAAAATTTAAAAATTTAGTTAAATTTTTATTTTAATTTATTTCACATCAAGTGTGACCATCTTGAATACAGCCAATGCTACCAGCTTTATTAGAATAAAAAATCCTCTTTTTTCTGACAAATTTTTGCAGTACAAACGGAAAACCTGGCAGAGTGTGCTAGAAAGTTGTAAGTTTTGCAAATAAACCACGTAAATTCCTCGAAACGGTGATGAGTGCAATATTACACCCAACCTTCAGCGGATCATAAAGTTCACAAAAAACGCCAGCAACGCCCTGCAGCGGTGACGTCGCCCTGGAAATCGACAAAAACAAGACTTGTGAGAAACTCCGAGAGGCGAGTCAGTCGCCAGTCGCTATCCGTCTCCCTCTTCGCTCGTTTCGTTTCGTTTTTGGGGCTGTTTTGGAAGTCGGGTTTGAAAAAAAAAACGCAGACATAAACGCTTTTCTCGGCAGGCCAACAACCGTGAAGCGGCAATCTGAGTGCGGCGTTAAATGTGCGTAAATCAGTGGGATATCGAGTGTTTTTGCGTTGTTGTTTTGCCCCCCACCATTAATTAAGAAAGTTGTGTAAAATTTTTCTCTCTGGCCGCCATGGTGCGAGTGCGAGAACGAGCGCGATAGCTGGCCCTGAATTTTTGGGTGCGTTGCCCAAGTGAGCGGCTGTCAGAGCGGGATGGCCGTATGACCTGCTCCAACTGCAGCGTGCACAGTGGTTTGCCAAAGGCGAAATAAGTGTGTTTTGAGCGATAAAAATTGCAATGCAGGTGCACCCAGTTCACTAGTGGGAAATAAAGCAAATCGGTTCGGTTTTCATTATCTCGCGCTTCATTGTTAGGTTCTTAATCGGTTGAATGGAGCGAAATTGGCCGTTCTTTGTTCAGATTGTTTTGCGTCTTAATTAATGAGTAAATGTGTGTGTGTGTAAGTGCGGGTGTGCTTGAGAGTGTGCGTGCATTTATCTTCAATCCCGCTCCTTATCGTGCCAGTCACCAAAAACTCCCCTTCCCCCATTTTTCCACTGTATATTTTTCTTCAAAGCCGCAATGTAAACAAAATCGCATCCTCCTTTTGCACATTTGTTTATTTAAGGCTTTTTATTTTACGCTCAGCTTGCAGCAAATAAGTTACCGACAAAGAAAAAACTGTGACTGTCATTCATATCATATCATGTCTGTGTGTGGCATACGTGTGATTATTGTAAATATAAGTTGCTAATTGTATTCTTATTGTACGTCGACGATGTGTTTGAAATGCGTGCTGAGAAAATTGCACTTGTTGACTTTACGAGTGAGGCAATTCCACATTCCAGGGCACATAAATAGGGCAGAAACAGGAGTTATTAAACCTCACTTATTATTATTTTGTAATATTTAAAGTAATTTACATTTTTATAAAGCTCGTAATATCTTCAATATTTTAAATATTTCTTATCTGCTACTAAATGGAATTTATCGTAATTTTCTTAGAATCCATTGATCCTACTATGTTGGCCCTTGCCGTTTGGGCTTTGTGGTTGTTTGTTCCATCGTTTTGTTTCTCTCTGGATTTTTCCCCTGGTATTGGTACGTGTGAATGACGCATCATCAGCTGTTCTAAAAAAACCAAGTACCGTAGTTTTCTGAACCAAGCAGCCGTCCGTTGTTTTATATTTTATTGAATTTTCCGCAGACGTCGACGAAGGTTAAAGAGTGTTAAATGTTTAATTTACAGCTTTAGTCAGGCAGATAAAACAAATAGTATCTTTGCGGGTGAGTGTGGTTGCCAGCTGGTAATATAAAATATTGAAATTTTCTAGCTTTGGTTTATTGAAACGTCGTAGCCGGCATTAATTAAATTTAAAAGTCCGCTTTTTGTATGCGGCAGCAATAAAATGCCAAATACATACACACAGGCGTCATTCGGTGAAACAACACAAAAAGCAATTGTAGGCGAAATTTCTTTATCGCAATTGGGAGAGTATTTTTTGTATATTTTGTTTAAAGAGAGCAAATTTGCCGCCTGAGCTTTGTGATGTATGTGTGTGTGAGAGTGACTTGACAACTGACTGTGCACTTTGCTCCAATGACTACAAAAACAATAGAAGTGCCGCGGAGAGCTGGCAGAGTGGAAGCGAAATATGCATTTTTACATTGCTTCAAACAATTGTTGACTGACTGCATTTTTAATGTCATCAAGATATATAGACAGAGAGAGAGAGAGAAAACCTGCATATTTTACGTTGCCCTCCCGCACCACCCGCTCCTTCGTTAATTTAATAACACCACACACACACAGCAACTACAACTACACCATTTGTCATGCTTTTACTTTCTCCCTGCTTCTTGGTGTTCGTGAATGAGACGCTTTAATTTGTTTTGCATTGATTTTTATCACAGCTTCCGCCCCCGTTTTGTCTCTTTTTCACTGTTTGTCTTTCTCTTATTCTTTATCACATTCTCTCCACTTTTAGTTACTGTTTCTCCAAGTTTTTTTTGTAGAATTTGTTCTATGGATCTTTGTAGACATCACTATACAGTCTGGATTCAATGTGTTAATTAATTCTTGGCGGAATTGGAAGATTAGATCTTCTGACGTACTTAAGGTTTACTCTTGTGAACTTTCTAAAAACACAAATATTTTTTCAAAGATCAGCTTTTTCCGTGCTTTTAGTTTAGTTTAGTTTAGTTACCGTGGAACAATGTGGCATATGACTCATGGACGTTCCACTGATAACAGCAATCTATTTGCGAGGGCCACCGTATTCCCACAACCCATGAATAATGCGAGGCGTCCTCTCTCCAGCCTAAATATTATATGCACATATTTATATTCAATATTTTGTATATACAAACAATTGTGTATTTATGAATAACCCGCCCTCGAAATAGTTTATCAGAAAATTTGTGCGTTATCAGTATGTATGATAGGCCCTACGGAGACATAATAAAAGTTTTTAGGGGAATTTCGATAAGAGAGATGATTCTCCCGGGAGCAATATCGATAGGAATTTTTGTATAATTCCAAAACCCCTTATATTGTCGTCGGGGGAAAATAGGCGACTAGAAAAGGAAATACAATAATTGCGCCAAAACAACATTCTTAAGGTTTCCTCCGATTTGTGTGTGTTTGCCAAAGTATTTTTAGTTCTTGCTGTGTTTTGCTTTTGCATTAGCAATTAACTACTTTTGTGTTTGTCGATGTTTGAACCTAACACGCAAGCAACTAAATTCTTGACATTGAAAAGTCTGGCTTATTATCTTGGCTATCAGAAGGCTAGTTATCCGCGTGATTATGGTGCTGAAAACTACTAAACGCAATGTGATTCTGGTTAGATAAGTAATTTCTGTGGCTTTTGGAATGATATTTTGTTTTAATTCGATATGAAAGGCTTTTACTGGGCGTATTGCTTTCAGTTTCAATGGGATTTATCGATTACCATTTGCTTGTGACCTCTTTTATCCGGAATTCCCCTCTCTCTCTGTGTGTTCCTTTACTGATGGATGAATGGATGATGGCGGGTTTTTATGTACATATATCGTCGGACATATTGCATTAAATATACTGGGCTTGTCGACGGCGTCATTAAACAAACGAAGGCGCCACTCTGTCCTCGTGCGCTTTTCTGTAATGTTTATCAATTATCCAGACAGACTTGGTCAAAAATATAGCTCAAAAAATTATTTCAATTGTTTTCTATATATTTTTGTAGCTAAAAGTTTGTTTTCAACCTTAAAAAAATATCCCTGTTTTATAGAAATAGTTTTGCTCTTAATTTTGCTATGTTTCACAAATTTTTTGACCCATCCTTCTTGCCCTCTCTTTCAGACTCCTCACCTCACACTAATCACACAAACCAGCTTACTGAGCAGCGGAAGTGAGTTACTGTAAACCGTCCGTATAACTTCAATCACCAGTTGCCATCTCAGTGGAGAAGAAAGCGCATCTCCGCATTTAAACCGTAGTAGCAAGCGATAATGGCAACCACACCACGCAGCGGCGGTGTTGGCGGCGCTGGAACAGCGACGCGTCCCAATGGCACATCGCAGAATAAAAGTTGCCAATTTAAGCTGGTGCTCCTGGGCGAATCCGCTGTGGGCAAGTCATCCCTGGTGCTGCGCTTCGTCAAAGGACAATTCCATGAGTACCAGGAGAGCACGATAGGTGCGGCCTTTCTGACACAGACCATTTGCATAGAGGATACTGTGGTCAAGTTCGAGATCTGGGATACGGCTGGCCAAGAGCGGTAATTATTGTGTGAGATTAATTGAATTATCAATATTTATTTCACACCTTTGTTTATATTTACAGATACCACAGCCTAGCTCCCATGTATTATCGGGGAGCACAGGCTGCCATCGTTGTCTATGACATACAGAATCAGGATAGTTTTCAGCGTGCAAAGACTTGGGTCAAGGAACTGCATAAACAAGTGAGTGTCGTAAATATATATGTACATCTCTTTTCCGCTCACTTCCTGCCACAATCAAGGTCAATGCAATCTCGTGCAGAACATTTTCATTATTGAATAAATGTGAATTCCCTTTGTTGTTGCTTATTAAGCAACCCCCCGAAGCAGTGGGTGCAATGAACTGTATTCCGAGACATTTGGCATTCATTCACGCCCCATTGCATTAATTTATTTATTTACTTGGCCATGAGAAAACTCCCTTTTAAAAGCATTATAAATATATGAAAATGGGGATTGGTTTATATCTTAAAACATAATTTTTATCACATTCTTACAAAACATCATAGAGTAAATAAGTTAAAGACTTGAATCATTGGATATTATTTAATTTTATAAATCTCCTAAAAATATATTTATTAACTTAACTCTCTTCTTCGTTGCAGGCCTCACCAAACATTGTCATTGCGTTGGCCGGTAACAAGGCGGATCTGTCAAACATTCGAGTGGTGGAATTCGATGAAGCGAAGCAATATGCCGAGGAAAACGGCTTGCTCTTCATGGAAACGTCCGCGAAGACGGGCATGAATGTCAATGACATCTTCTTGGCCATTGGTAAGGCAACATACTTCTGGTATAGAAAGTGAACCTAACTTTACCCTATAATTGCAGCCAAGAAACTACCTAAGAATGATGGAGCAAACAATCAAGGAACCAGCATAAGGCCGAATGGAAATGAAACAAATCGGCCGACGAACAACTGCTGCAAGTGATGTCCCTTTGTAGGTATGTACATATATATCTCTTAAAACTAATGATTTTGATCGCTAACGTAATTTTTTTTGTTTAATTTTCCAGAAAATGAAATTTCCAACGAGAGATTTGAAAAGTTTATGCTGATAATTATAAATAAAAAAATTATTTAAAAATTTAACAGAGAAGAAAAGAAATACCTAAAGCCGGCTCTCTCACAAGGGGCAAGCAATTTAATTTTTGCAATTAATTGATTGGATTGAGAGCCACAGAAAAAAACAAAACAAATGTTATACAGAATGGCATTATAATAATTATAAATTAAATATGAAGGATCCTTTCCCAAATGATGAAAATTGGTTACATATTCCCACACCTCGACTTTCCCCGATTAGACTCGATATCTGTCCAAAAAAACTGACACGCCCCGGCAATTGAGCTAAACTATCAGTAAAACTAATAATAATAATTCAAACATAAACCATTTTCAATAACAATTCAAAGTAATAATAAATCTTGAACGGAAAGCGCGCAGAAGGAGGAGGTTTTTGCAAAGTTCGTCGTGTCGTAGAAAGTTTCAAATTGTATTGTAAAAATCCAAACAAAACAGAAAAACAAAAGTGAGCAAAGAATAATTGTAAAGTTTACATTTTGTGTAAGTTTCTGAGCGAATTATTTAGGTGAGAGGGAAGATGATTCCAGTTGCAGTTGTTCTCAGCAGCGTTCCAAATAAAATAACTAAAAAAAAAAGAAAAAACCCAACACCACAAAGAGCAGATAAGTTCGGGCCCAGCGGAAGAAGCTGAAGATCCTCGCTCGCCTCGGTCTGTGGCAATGTGTGTGTCTCTCCGGCTCTGAAGCGCGGTGGACACGTGTGATAGTTGCAATTTATATAAATTATATATACACATATGAAAATGAAAAAGAAAAGAAAAACAACCACAAAAACAAATTATGCATAATTTTTAGTTTTTGTTTCCATTATTATTTCTCGTCTATTGCGTTGAACTATTTTTCCACATTCTAGCAACAATCGAAGATTTACTGCTACTATCTTTAAAACTAAATGAGAAAATAAAATAATAAAAAAAAATATCGTAAAATCATAAAAATTACACTTACATTAATTGTATGCAATTAAGTAATGAGGATGAGATGGAGGAGGAAGTAAAGTGAAGTCTTAAACATAATAAACCCTGAAATACTTTACCATAAATGCAAAAAGAGAAAACAAACGTAAATAAACGAAACGAACAACCACAACACCATAAAACGTCTTGTTTAAATATCGTTCCATAAAACCGGTATTGTATTGTATTGATCAATTTTAAGAAACCCCATAAAATCTGAATGCTTCTTATTTCTTTCCAATTTATAATTTTTGTGTTGTCTGTATGTAATTTAAATTTAACATTTATAAATTATAATAAATGAAAACATCGTATATACTTATATATATGCATATATGTATGTATATAAAACCGTATATATATATATATAAAGTCATTCGATTTGAATCGAGATTGAAGAGTTCTTTGTTATTAAATCGTGGGTTGTTTTTTATAGCATACACCTTATCGTACAAAGTTTTCTGACCTGAAAGTAACAGTCCCTGCCAAGTCATTGAGGCGGATTTTTTTTATTCATTTGTTAGAAAGTCCGAGGAAAGCCAGACATATGTACATATGTAATGACTAAATGGAGCAAGGTTTAATCGTCACAACCGCAATCTTTCCCGATCGTATTTATTGGGGCTCAATGAAGCAGCGAGCTCTTTATTCTTGGTGACTAGTCTCCCAAGGAAGCTCGGATCGATCGGTCGATCATGGTGGCGCCAGGGTATGAGGTGATAATCTTGGGGAACTCAAATGTCGGAAAATCATCACTACTTTCGTGCTATGTAAACGGGAAAGTCCCCGAGAAAACTCAACCCACAGTGGGTGTGGAGTTTCTGGTGAAGACTATAGTTGAGCGCGATATAAATGCGAAATTAAAGATCTGGGACACGGCGGGTGAGAAGCGGTAAGTTATGAATAATAAATATAGATAAACCTTTAAATATTTGTTCAAAAATGAACTTAAAACCCATTCTTTCTAATTTTCATTCAATATTTATTATTTATCAGTTTTAGGGATATATTACGAAAGAATTACACGAACTTTCAAGGAGCCCTTTTGGTATACGATATTCACAATCGGGACAGCTACGATGCCGTGCAGGAATGGACTTTGGAACTTAAGGCTAGGGTAAGTATGTCAATTACTTATGTTTTTTAATATAATTTAAATAGTTTTAAATAATTTCAGAAAGTCATACCGAGAATAGTTATTGCCTTGGTAGGTCACCAGGCTGATGTTCTCGACCATCGAGTTGTAGCCACCGAAGAGGCGGAGAGATTTGCCGAAAGTAACAATCTGATCTTCTGGGAAACCTCCTCAGTTACAAATTTGAACATCAACAGGTGCTTTCTGGACGTCGGTTAGTTATATATTTTTAGTCTCAATTCTAGCGTTTTTCTAATTTAATGAACTCGTTTGTTTTTTTTAGTAATTGGCATCAGAAATGCCAGAATCTGCAGTTGTTTGGAGGCATTATTACATAAAAAATCAAGTTGGTATTTGTGAGAAGCTAAAAAAAGTCAAGTTTAATAATATATATTTAAATAAATTTGTAAATGAATATGATCTTCATATATTTCTATTCAAAATATTTATATTTACAACATTAACTGTAATCCGATAATCGGTTTCAACGTTTCCTAGTTTAATAGTTTTGGGCAATAGCGAGGTTGGAAAAACATCAGTTATATGGAATTATATATGGCAGGATAAAGCTAGAAATGCATATCCCACAAGAAAATGTAAGGAGTTTTACAGAAACGTTGACTTTGTTGTAAAGAAGGTGTACTATATGGACACACCAGGTCGGACATGGTGAGTTTAATAAAGCCAATAGAAAGAATTTAACTCGAATTCCGAAAGTTAGTAACATAAATACTTATGCTTTATTTATTATTATTAAAATGCATATTTATATTTATTAAAACATATGTATAATATTATTTAATTTTAATTCGACTCTAATGTGCCACTTTTAATATTTAATTAAAGTGATTTCGATTCAGAAAAGCTAGAAAAGAGAAAGCTATGAGGCTGCTAAAGAATGGGTTATAAAACTTTAGCCGATGGTAGAACATTAACTCTTAATGCAATTTATTGTACTTTATCTTATTTTTGTTTTTCGATTTTACAGGGAGAATAAAAGAAAAATTTTTATAATCGCCTTGCTGGGCAACAAAGCTGATGTGGTTGAAGGTCGAGCTGTATCTACAGCTGAGGCCAAGGAATATGCCACGAAAAACAAGTTACTATTCGAGGAAACATCTGCAAAGACATCATTAAATATTAATCATATTTTAGATCAGCAATGGAAGTACTATTGAATTGAGTGTTACCTGTCATTACTTATAAAGCATTATTTTCAGTTACAAACTTTTTTTTTTCTGAGGAATTGATCAAGGTGCTTAAAATGTGATGCGTATATTTGAATATTAAGCATCAAAACTCCTGTAACAACTGTTAATCACTCAAATTATTATTTTACTATGCACAAATAAATGCTAAAATTTAAATTACAAACGAAAGCGCGTTTTATATCACAGTAGGCGATCCATAGTTCTTCACAATTTCAGTAAAATAAAACGTAGTTTTTTATTTGAATCGAACAAATAGATTATGGAGTTTCCAATAGTAGTGTTGGGAGATGCATCCGTTGGTAAAACATCGCTGATTTCGCAATATAAATGGAATAATCTGCCTAAATATGAAGACCCCACAAGACAGATTACATTCTGGTTAAAAAATAAACGAATTTTGGGACCGAAAGACAAGGTAAAAATATGGGATACGCCAGGTCAAAGGCGGTGAGTTTATAAAACCTACATGGAAATATTTATACTTAACTAATTAATATTTCTTACTTAGATTTCAAAATTTGGTACGCAGCAATTTGCCAGAAAGCAGAGGTGCCTTGGTGGTATATGATATCCACGATCGGTGTAGCTACAGGAAAGCAAGAGAGTGGGTTGCGGAACTCCAGGCACTTGCGCTAAAAACTTGTAAATTGCAGAAGAGATTGGGAAAGTTTATAATAGTCTTAGTGGGCAATAAAACCGATATAGCTAAGGGTCGGAAGGTATCCACCACTGAGGCCAAAGAATATGCCCAGAGACACGAGTTGATATTTAAGGAAACCTCTGCACTGACAAAATGTAACGTGGAAGCTTGTTTTGATGAGCTTGGTAAGTTGTAGAAACTAGATTTTATTTATCATAAATAATTAATACATTAATTTTAGTACAAGCCATCCTCGATGAATACCAGAAAGTTGATGCGAAAAGTGGCTGACTGGATTAATAATATTCATTTAAAATGGTCACTTGGTCTTTTATGTATTTATATTAAAATACTTTTCTAAAAAAGCATTGATTGAGTTAATTATTTTAATATTTATATGAATTAAATTATTTGTATACTTTCATTTTATAAAGAAATATTCAAAATAATTTTAGAGCTCATTTTTCCAAGTGCGGTGTTCCTCCTATTAGTCATTTGTGGAAAATAAACAAATAAAAATGCATTTCAGCAGAAAGTCTGGGCTATAAAAGGACTCAGTATTGGATTGCATTTCAATTCCGGGAAATTTATGGATAATAATTACAAATAAACTGATCGCTGGAATACAATATTCAACGATCGACTGGGTTATGAGCGTATCAAGGAATGGTTCGTTAATCTAAAAACTTTGGTGAGAACTTCCATTTACAGCTGTTGTATTTTATAATTATACGCTTCATAGTATCCAAATTTTTATACATATTACGTTCAGTGGAAATAAAGCTTTCTAAGGCCGATAAGGCCAAGGACTTTGCTGAATTATATAAGATTCAAATTCAACATTTGAAAGTCTGCAGAGGAACTTTCTCTTGATAAAATGAAAAAAGAAAGTCCAGTAAAAACATTTTAAATTTAACAGCTTAAATTGAATGCTGCAACCGTTTAACATATTATTATTATTATTTACCACTTAATATTTCTAAAAATTTCAAAGTCCAGAGATTTTTATTTGGGAAATTATGCGGTAAAATTCAATATTTAATATCTGGCCTCAGATATCATTAGAAATATGAAAATAATTATATAGCTGAAAATAAATAAATAACATTATCAAATAAAACAATATCATTTTTGTAAGTTTATTAACTTTTCTATTTTCAATTTGTTTTGGTTTTTTATTTAAAATTATAACTGATTAAGTGTTGTCTCTCGAAATAAACACATACTTAACTTACTGTCTTGGGTTACAATTTTCATTTTTTTTGTTTTGTTTCTCGTAGTGTATAAGTATTTTGTATATATATTTTTTATTTGTTTGTTTCTTTCTCGCTACTTGGTTTCCTTGGTTTATAAGAATAATTATATTGTTATTATGACTAGCATAGACTTTTCGTATGCCTATTGATTTGTTGTTAGAAGAATAGGCGCCTTCGATTTTGAATTACATTAGAGTTAGTCGAGATAAATAATAGGAGAGTTATACATACGCTAACTTACTACAAGGCAACTAAATGGCTTCAATTAGGAGAGAGAGCTTTATGCTATATATAACGTACACACAGACATAACAGGGAAACAATATTTACCTAACTAAATTCGCTTTTTAAAATTGAACAAATTAAAAAATGGCAGAAACTCGTTGAGGGCAGTTTTCGTAGATATGGTAATTGGTAGAAATAAGTATAGATTTTCCTTTATTATTTAACGGAAATGCTAACGTTTGCATAACAAAAACAATATACATATAAATAAGTTAATTTTCTTGGGGGTCTTTATCCTTTATCGTTATTCCGCTTTTGAAATATCACTTACGTAAGAGAAGTTTTTATATCTGGTATCTGTATTTGGTATCGGTATTTTCTAGTTTAAGATCCTAAGCTACAATTTTGTCTTTCTTTGTTTTTTTTTTTTGATAAACCAGTAAATCTTTCCATGTTTTTTATTTTGTATTCTTTTAAGTCTAAACATTGTCTTTTTTGTGTTTTTTTATTTCTATAAAATTTACAAAATTACGTTCCCATTTCTTGTCGTTTGTCGATAGCTTTGCCCAAAAACATTCTGTCTGTGTATATATTGATTCCGGGAAAGGGTATTCCCCATCAGCTTTCCTCTATATAAACTCGCTTATCACTTAGTAGCTTACAAGTAGTTATCTTCTCTATATATCTCCATCGTCAGTTTGCCACTCAAAGGATCCAGACAAGATCTTTGAAAGTTCACAATAATCCTCCGATTTATCCGTGTTTTGATTTTGCTTCCCTCGTTTCCTATACAATTAGCGGCTCGTCACCGTGGAGATCACAGGATCCGATATTTTCCCCTTGGTACGCCGAGAAATCGCTGATAATGGCTTTCGGCTCGGCCCCGAACTGGATATCCTGCAGGCAGCCCTTGAAGGGCTCAAAGAAGCGTCCTTGCGTCCGCCTGCTCACCGAGTCCAAGTTGGGGAATCCTCCTGTTTTTGCAAATAACAAAAGTAATATTCTTTTATCAGTTTGGATTACGATTTAAATCTCAGAAAGTGTGAGCTAACGATTTAATAATAAATTTAAATTTAAATTTTCTTTAGGCCTCTGTTAGATAACAGTCCAATTTTGCGTTTTAATGTTACACCTGATCTTGCTTAGCAGAACAGCTGTTTTGAAGCGTACAAGTTGGCAGCCCGGCTTCACTCTATTGTCTTGCTTTCTCTCTCCCACCTTCAGTTTTTTTTCAACTTTTCAAGAAGCTAAAAGTGAATTAGTGTCGCTTTTTAATGAATTTGATGGATTTATTAACGTTTTTATGTGCGAACTAGATGTTAAATTATGTTAGTTACTGTGTTAGTCAAAGGGATTGCCAAATGCAACTGATTTCAACAGCGGTAAGTCTTTGTTTTCACTCCATTCAAGTATATATTCAGCAAGTTCTAGTTCTCTTTAGTTTTCTTGACTTTTGTTTATGTTTTTGTTTTGTTTAACAAAGCTATACTTTTAATCTATTTGAGCTTATGTGCTGCTGAGTTAAATGATTGTTTCTATTTGATAAAAATATATTAGAATCAATGTGGTTTTCTATAATTGGGAAAGGTGTTTTGTAATTGTTTTTTATATATTTTGAAAATGCCAATTATAAACACGATACATTTATTAAAATAATTGATAAAACTCACCCAAGTAGAAGACATCTTCGTAGCTAATTGTTGGCTCTTTGCTCGAACTCTTGCGCCTGCCCGCCAAGGTGGTTCTGGTCGTTGTCGATGATGGGCTCGGGTTTCGGCCATTTTCCGGCAAACGTTCCGTGAAGATCACCTCCCCGTCCAGCTGGAGCTCCAGTCGTGAGCGATCCAGCAGGACACTGGTCCAGTGCCAGGCGCCATCGGCAATGAAACCGCTGGCTGGGGCCTTTACAGTGTCATTAGAGCTTCCCAGCAAATTGCTGGCCAACTTCAGGTGACCCGCCTCCAGTCCCAGGCCCAGGAACTTGCTACGCTCGTGCTCGCTCCACAGGAGCAGGCCGTCCGGCTCGATGGTGGAGAAGTTCAGTGTGACTTGGATGGCTTCGCGGGGGCGGACATAGAGCGAGGGGCCGCGCCGCTTGTCTTTCATCGGAATCCGAGGCGGTGGCAAGATCAGGTAACTGTTGCCACGGAAGCTCGGCGTCGTTGGCTTGCTCATGGCTGGAAAAAAATTAAGCAAAAAAAAATATCAGACAACAGAAAAGAGATCAGAAAAAAATAAATATAAATAATGGGGAGAACGGAGCGGGGGGGCGGCGGCACACACCACAGCAGGCGTGTTGCATTAAACATATTGCATGCGATACATAATTAAATTACAGCATCAGCTTGCCAGCTGCGGCAGAGAGGCTGCATTGTTCGTTTTCGTCTTTTGTTTCGCTTTATGAGTCCTCCTCATCTTTGGGCCCTGATCTCGTTTTAGGCCTAACATCATTCTACACTTGTGTTTCTGTCTTAAAGACTTTCAAATGGTCTTTCAATGAAATTGAAGAATAAAATTGGATGGCATGTAAAAAATTAATTTTCTGATCTATAAACTATGGTTAAAATAAAAAATATTATTATATAGTAACTTTAAAAGTCAAATTAACTTTATTTTATTTTAATTTACCTTGAAATTTCCTTCATTTCTGAATTTATTGTGTAAAAAGTTCTTATTTATTTCTTATTATCTTTGAAATATTTTTAAAAATAATCAAATAAAACCAAATTATATTTTTATTATTTTCATTTTCCTTTAAACAATATTATTTTCACTGTGTAGAAAATTCTTTCACTTTTTTCTACATCCATCACCTGGAGTTCAACTTCAATTTCATCTTCACTTGCTTTCCGGTTTCTGTTTTTATTCCTAATGGTTAATGAGTCATCTGGAGAACCTGAACCCGAAGCCAAGATTAATCTTTATTATGTTGTGGTTATTAATATTTTTACACTTCCTCTTTAGCTCTCTGGCAAACGCACTTTCATCTCATCTTTCATCCATCGTCTACTTCTATCTATACTTCGGTTGTGCTTGGATTTTCCCTTGATTACTTCTTCTAAGCTTTTCCATTTATTTTCTATATTCCACCTGCTTGGATTTTCCTCAAATTCAATTCCAAATCTACACTTTGCCGGCGGTGAGTGTGTGTGTCTCTGAGTTTTTCAAGTGGCATGTTAATTCACAAATTTGCTAATAAGTGAAAGGCCGAAAGCTGAATCTTCACAGCAAACATTCGCTGGCTAAAGAAATATAAAAAAGTCAATAAAAAAGTCATCTGTCGATTTCAATTCGCAGAAAAAAACTTGTTTTCTTTTTGCAGTTTCTTGATTGATGTTTTGGTGAGTGTCATTATTGATTTGAATAATGTTGCACTTATAGAGAGAGGAGGTGGTTCATAAAGCTGATAAATAATTATTGAAAGGCTAATTGAAATTGTGTAGAAAACATTTAGAAAATTCGCATATAATTGCAGTTATTTAAAATTCAAAAGGGGAAAGGTTTAAAGTAATTATATTGACATTAATTTGTCCAGCTTAAAATATAGAAAAATAAATGTTATGCATAAGCTAATTACTGCTGAAACTATTTTAAATAAATCTTTTAATGAATAGCAAATGTTCTTCTATAATTTATGTAATGCCTAATATTATATAATGGCCATAGCTATGCAAATTCACTAAAAAAAACGAGAGCATTCAACTTTGAATCATGGTAGTTTTTAATTATTTTCCATATCCATTATAATACTGATTTATAGTGCTTTTTTTGTGGGTATATTTTGGTTTTTGTTTCCTGACCCCGCTGTGCACTGAACCGTCCGCCTGGAGTCCGTCCAACTGCTGCCTGTTAATGCTTATTTTCTGTTGCTGTCCGTCTATCTCTAATTATAATAATAATGTTGTTCTACTCGGCGACGGCAGCGAAACTCGTTTTTCAAAAAAAAAAAAAAATAATATAAACTTTGCAAAAAAGCTGCTCAAAAAGAGATCATAAAAAAAAATTTAATAAAATCATTTCGGCTTCTGTTTTTTTGGCAAAAACCAACTTTTACTCGTGACACATTTCAGTGATTTGAACTTGAGGATTTATGAAACTTGTTTTTCTGTCTAAGCTTTAATATGATTTATCACGGTTATTGGACTGTAACTAAATCACTTTTTATACTCTCTGGAAACCCACTGAATCATCATTACCTGCAGCTGGCGTTCATTGACCTTTTAAAGTGCTTTTTGTAATTATTTTTTTGGGGCAAGTTACTCACCAATTTCACAGTAGAAGCCACCCCAGCCGTTGGGACACGAGCAGCGTCCGCTGCGCAGACATCTGCCATTATTTTTGCAGGGTATTAACTTGCAGGTCTCCGAATATTCACAGCGATCACCCTTGGCATATTCCGGGCAGATGCAGTGCGGCTGCAGCTTCTCGTCCAGCCAGCAGTGTCCCCCTGACTCGCAGGAGTCTCCGCCACAGGCAGTGCCATCACAATCTCGAATGTTACGCGATTCTAGGGGGTATTTAGGTATTTATATAGTATTATTATATAGGCTTTCAATAGATCACCCTCTCATTAAAAAAATACTCACCCACAATGTTGGTTTCGTTGAGCACAATGCGAGTTCCACTCACCACCAAGCCCCGAACACAGCCCCTGAATGGAATGGGGAATCCAGAGATGGCATTATGCGGCAGCTTCGACACATCCTTCAGGCCGCCAATGTAGAGCAATGAGTCCGGTTCCACCAGAACCTCTGCCGAGGGAGCCAAGGCCGATGAGGCGCTGCCCTCCACCCACAGGGTGAGCCAGCGACCTCGCTGAGCCATCTTGATCTTGTGCCACTCACCGATGGCCAACATTCGTACGCTGCGCACCACGGTGACATGGTTGCTGGGTCCCGAAATTCGGAACTCCACCACGCCGCCCTGCAAGGAGAGCGAAACAAAGCCGATCTTCTTGTCCTGATTATTGTTCAGAGTGCCAAAGTACAAAAGCAATCCTCGTTCCGACAGAGGACGCAACTGGAATTCAATGAAGAAGAACTGCACACGATGATGCTCCTCGAAGGTCTTTGAACCCATCAAAGGAACGGGCGAGAAGCTGCGTTGCTTCTCCACCTCATTGAGCAGCTTCATCACAAAGTGACTGCTGGGTGTGGTTATGGGTTTCGGGGGCATTAGCTTCTTGGTGAAGTTTTTATAGTTGACCATTTGGGAACGTTTGGCACCCATTTTATCTCCGCCATCATAGAGATAGGGCCAGCGAACCGCCAGATACGAACGTCTGCCAGTAAGGGAGACATCGCTAAGGGAACGTATTTCTGAAATAAAATTAAAGAAATTTAAAAAGATTTTATTTAAACAAATTTTTTATGGTTTCAAGAAACCCACCTTCCTCGCAGTTTTTGCCTGTACGTCCCACAGGACAATCGCATTCATAGCCATTCACCAGAGGCACACAGGTGGAGTCCTCGTAGCATTTGTTGTTAAAAGAGTCACAGGGATTCGTCGGCTGGGCACATAGCGGTCCATACCAGCCCTCCTGGCAGATGCATCTACATGAAACAATATTTGTTATATAAATAATTTCCTTGGAAAAAAGCTATGGTAACTCACGTAAAGGTTGCTCCGTGCTGCAGGCAGGCGCCATCATGCTGGCAGGCATGCCTATGGCATTCCCTGGTTCCACATTGACCCACACCTCGTCCTCTCACACCGCGCGTCTCCTGCAGGGGCACTGTCACCTGGCCCGCCTTCAGCTGGACATCATAAATGCATCCCTGGAAACCCGAGTGCAGCGGCAGATCATGGGGCAGAGTATTGAAGTTGGCTATCTCATGACCTCCTAGATACAAAATCGGCAGCACATCCATCCGGCTAACACTTCCCGGCGATCGGCCAGTTATATTGAACTTTCCATCGACTGATAGCCAGGCCTGGCGACCAATCCGACCCACTTTAATCTCGTAGGGAACCCGGGGAGCATCCAGCCGGAAATCGATGGGTTTCTGGGTGAAAATTCGACGTGGGCCTGCTCCCAGATTCCAAGTGAGCATGATGTAGCCCTGAATGAAGCTCACTGCGAGGTGATCGCTTTTCTCGTCGTGATAACCCGATTGTCCCAAGAAAGCCAGCAGTGAGATCTGTGACATGGTCTGCGGCAGAATCTTGAAGCTCAATTCTATGGAGTACTCCAGCGGAATGGGCACGGTGTAGGCCACAAAAGAGGAGAGGCCATTGACGCTGCCGGAGAAGGAGGGCAGGGCCACCTCAAGGTCTATTTAGGATGCAGAAAATTAATTAATTTTTAATTTATTTAAGGAAAAATCCTTTCTATTTCACCAAAAAACTTACTATGCTCGCAGTAGTGACCATGTTTGCCCAGCGGACACAGGCATAGATAGCCGCTTCCCGGGAATTGCACACAGGTTCCACCGTACTGACAGGGATTATCCTCGCAGACGGATATCTCGCAGGTGGGTCCCATATAGCCGGTGGGGCATTTACATTTCCATTTCTCCGCCTTCTCACCATTCTCATCCAGCTCATTGGATTCGATCTTGATGCAGGCAGCGCCATTGCGGCAGGGACTTGAGAGACAGGCCAAAGAGCCGCATTCTGTGATGCCAAAGCCATCCAGGGCATCGCTACACAGGAAAAATATGTAAATAAAGGGGTTAAAAATAGGTAAGGTTTTATATTTTGATTAAATATAACTTAAATTTATTTATTTTTAATTAATTACAAAGAATATTAATAGACTTTTTGGCTTATTGATAAAAGAGAAAGATTATAAAAAACTGCCTTGGTTTGAACGTAATTTTAAGAAGGTATCCTTATTTTCTGTTGATAAATTTGTATATAAATAATTTTAGAATTTCTTAAAGTAATTTTTATAATTAAAAATACATTTCTAGATTTTATTTTGGGGCCGCAATGACTTGAGTGTCGCAGCTAATTTCATGGGCTAATTCGGACATGTCAATACTATGTGTCCATTTGGCCGCCATTCTGGTGCGCCATTTGACAAACAGCCCTCAGCTGTCAGGGCTTTCGTCGAGGACGTGTTACCGCCCCGTGTCCTGTGTCACTCTCCTGCCCCCGCCCCTGGCCCATTTGGGCCATCTGCTTGTGCTCGCGCTTTTATGAACGCTGCTCACTGACGAATGGCTTCCGCATTCGCTGACTGGCTGTCCTCATCCTTTCAGCACCCATCCTCCCACATCCTTTGAGATGTTCTTTTCATCGAGTTTGCTGCATTTTCACTGGCAATGTGGTCGTTTTTAGTGCAAACTTGGTGAGAGGCCATAATATATATAAGCTTTTAGCATGACCATTTCTTTTATGGTTAAGACGTTTTCTGATAAAGTTATTTGGAGATGGTAATATCATGGCAAACTTTTTCCTAGTTTAATTACTTTATAAGTTAATTGTAGGAAAAATGTAGAATTTTATTTGGAATATATACGTTTTATGAGACAAGCTCAGCCAATGATTGGTTCTGCTCTTGTTTATTTCTCTCACTTTTGCTTATTTTTACTGAACACCTTGTTCCCATGTGGAGTTCATTTATTATATGGCCATTGGCTATATATCTGTGACCCGGGTTTTATCTCCGCACGTAAGCAGAGTTAATTTGTTTCTGCTTGCAAAAAAAAAAAACAAGGAAGAGATCTTTATGCTCGGTGGCCGTATAATCTGGAATTTACTGCAACTCCGTCAGGGCTTTCACCACCTGCAACTTTGTGCGGCGGCATTTTGATGGTTAAGCTTTATTCCTTCTTATTTGTACCGCCTACCCCTCTGCCTTTGGGCAACCGAAAAAGTGTGAGTTGACGGCATTAACATTTAAGAGTCGCCCCTGGGTGGAGGTATACATATATACTGGCATCGGACCAAAGGCAGTCGTAACTTTCTGGGAGCTGTTCATTAGCTGAGCTCCACAGCATTCAAAGTGCCCAAAGGGCACACAAAAAGTAGAGAGGGGGTAGAGAGGCTAAAGGGCACTGGTACAAAATATTATAAAACCAATAAAGTCAAAGAAAAATTACTAATTTCAGCCATAGGTTTGATTTTTAAGAGAATCTATTTTTAAAACTTAGTTCAAATTATATTTAAAGCTGGTATCTAGTCATTATACATAGTTTTTTCCCCCAGTGTAGGCATAAACTAGTGTCCACCGTACTCACCCGAATATCTCGCGAGCCTGTCCATTGATCCGCAGCGTATGGAGGCACCCGGTGAAGCCTGTGCCGCTCTGCGCCGGCGGCAACTCAATAATCAAGCCAATCGGCGCCTGGGGCGCACCGCCCAGATGCAGCCAGGTGTTCAGTATCGCCTCCGGGGTGTGGAGCCGCGGCGGCAGAAGCTTCAGCCAGGTGGGCTGATCCCCGGACATGGCCAGTGTGTCGTTCACCAGCAGAGAGGCGTTGCAGTGTGTGTAATTCCGGCTGAAGTCCAATCTGCAAAGAGGCATTCCTTTAGCTCTTTTCCTTTACCCTTTACCTTTTTTTTTATATTTTTTTTTTCAATGCATCAAATATTCAATATGCCGCACTTTCTCTTTGGCGCCCGGCGACACTCCCTGCATTCCCGAGGCTTTCGAGTTTTTTGGGACGACTTTTAAGGTGAAATTCCCCACATGCCGATGCGTGCAAATATTTATGACACCACAATCCACCGTTCTGCTCTGCAGGGTCCCTCATCCACCCGAAAAAGGGTCCTGCTGGCAGCAGCACTACGTTATCCTGGCCTACCTTTTGCCTGTTGACCTTTCAACGTAGGCAACTTTATGAAAACCCCCCCACCCCTGTGTTGACAGTGGCTTAATACTGATTGGAAAAGGGGGCTGAAGGTTGTTTGATATATGACGAAAATATAAGATTATTAAAAGAACAGAAAACAGGGCTTAAACTATATTTTTGTTTATTTTTTTGTTTTTCGATTATTTAAATAAATAATGCTTTATGTTGCTAGTTAAGAAGTGAATTTATTGTTTATGTGAGAAACGAAACTTGAGCATGAAATTATATTATTTATTTCACTTATTCTTTAAAGGGATTTCGAAATTATATTCTATATATTTCACTTATTCCTTGAGGAATCTCTGATATCTGTTTGATAAATTAATACAATAATATTTCTTAAATTTTATTTTATATTCCACTTATTTCCTGAAGGGATTTCCAATTTAAATTTTATATTTCACTTATTTCTTGATAGATCTCTAAAAGTTATCTAATAAATCATTACAAAAATATTTCTTTAATATTAAAAGGTGCTTATAATCCTTTTATGAACTAGAAATAAAATATTTTTTAAACTGTACCTCTTCCTTTATATAAACCACTGTCCCTTGGTCATATCCTTTCCCATTCCGCCCAATATTCCGGCTATAATGTCAATCGGCTGTCAAATTTTCTGCTGAGCCCGGCCATACCGTGGATGGTATGGAATTTTTTGGCCTACCCTTTGATGTGATCGAGGTAAAAACTTGCCCCGGTAGAGAGAGAATGCTCACAACACGTGGGGGCCACCAATTTTTATTATCCCGCTTGGTCGAATGTCACCTGCCTTTATTTGAATGGTTTTTGTTGGAGGCCTTTGCCAAAGTATTTCTGATTTTATTTGTTGTCAGATGAAAATTTCGCCCCCTCTTTGTTTGCTTTTCGGGTTTAAGTCAGTTTGGAGATGGACGAACTGGGATTCATATCTTTGCGTTTATTGCATTTGAATGTATATATTTTTGAATACAAACAGTCAGTGCAATAAATGCTGGCAGAAAAAAGGACCCACATTTTATTGTTATTTTATGGAGGGCAAAAAAAAAGCAGTAAAAATAACGCCACCATATGATGCTGGACAGATGAAAAAAGTTTTCTGTGATTGCATTTATTTTTTACAGCATATGTGCTTTTTAAATAAAATAAATATAATCTATTGAAGTTTTAAATATTACATTTCAAGTTCTGTTCGATTGAACCATTCAAAGTAAAGTAATTTTACCATTTAAAGCCATTAAATTGTGCTCTCCTCCTCCACCATTACCAGTTCTTCCAATTTATAGTTCCATTAGCGAAACGAAAACCAAAAAACCCAACTTGCCCTCAATACTATTTAAAGTTCAATTAGCTGCACTTGACTGAACGGCAAATTAAATTAGCATTGTTTACATTATTTCCTTGGAGGGAAGTTCGAAATCCTTGAATATAATTTATTGACACGCTCAATTGAATGCTATTGAAATGTTCTTTAGGAACGGAAGCTGCCAAGGAAAGCAACTCATCCTAATTAATGAACTTAATCCGAGAATTGTATTACGCAAATTTGCAATAATTAAAAGGAAATTTTCCCGGCGAAAGGCGAAAAGAAATGCGGTTGCAATTAGGCTTGACTAACGGTAATTGTTATTGCTTTCTAATTACACTAATTGTGCGCAACACCAGTTCGATGAAGGTCCTTAAGTAAAATGTCAATTGTGCTGGGCATTAGCCTCATTAGAGAGTGGGGGTCTCCTTTCATTTTTTTTTTTTTTTGTATGTGTTTCTGGGAGGATTTACCCCCAAAAAAGGGGAGGTGTGTGGCAACTATAGTTCATCGGGGGTTTCGTCATCATCATCATCATTGCCTTTGTCGTCGCCGTCCCAATCATTATAGTCACCGTGATGATGATGATGACCATCGAGTGGCCCCTGGGCGAAGAAGTCCATTTGCTCCCAGTGCTCGGGCGATTAAGCACGCAAGGCAAATAAAAATAGGCAACGAACATAAATTTGTTGCTCGTAAATCCACTTGCCAGACCAAAACACAAAAACAACACCCAACAAAGCCAAGGCAGAAAAATAATATAATATATATATATACACAGGGAAAAATTATAAACCAGAAGCATGAGAATTAATGGTTAACTAAAACGTTTAAATATGTTTAAATAAAACCTTAACAATTCTGCCAAAATATAAACAGTGTTTGTGATATTATAAATTGTTTTTTACTTATCTAAAAAGATTTAAAAGTTAGATTATGACACAAAATAAGGATATCTACTTTAATATACAAAAGATCCTTACCAAAAAAGTATGCTATAATAAATTGGGTCTTGGTCTTGTTTGCATAAAATCCTTGCCATTATTATTTTATTTATTTTTATTTCTATAAAGAGTAAACAATTTGTTTAAATAATTAAAATATCTAAAAGAAGGTTGCCCAAAAAATAATAAATAATAAATTTTTCTCTGTGCATGTATGTATATATGGAATGCCAGAGCCCTTAACATCGGACATTGGATCGCCCCGAGCTGGGACCAAGTGCTAAAAAGTAAATTTGTGGTCGATTCGATAGTCGTAAAATGAGAGACTCCCCTCCTGCTGCTCCTAGTCCTTCGCCTCCTCCTCCTTCGTCTGTTCACGTTCCCACTTTCGGGCTTTGTTCTCCCTCTGGTAAATTATTTATATGGGCAACGTTCTCGCTCACACTTTGTCCCACTTTTTGATAAATATCCATTCCTTAATGTTCTGTTTATGCCAACGGCTCGTCTATATCCTTGATTCCCCGGGGGAATTCCTTTGGCCAGATTTTACGTTCGGCCTTAGCCCAGTTTTATATGTATGTATTTATTTGACTAAAACGATTATTTGGCCATTTTCCATATGCGCTTTAACCCATCAATTTGATGGCAATTTCAAGTAATTGTTTGCAGCTGAATTGTAAACAAGCGATTTTGACAATTGAGTGTTTTTGTGATTGCGTTGGGCTTTGATTTGCTGACAATTTGATGATGACTTTAAGTGATGGTCATTTGCATATTTCAGGACAATTGAAAAGTCTATTGATTCAACAGGTTGGAAAAATTGGAATTGGTTTGGAATGACACAGAATTTCAGAGAGAAAGGGTGAAGACTTAAATAATATTTAACGCTAAACTCTATTCAACTAGTTCCCATTTGTTTGACTAAAATCAACTTCAAATCTATATATATTTTTATCTATATTTTTTTTTTTGCTATTTAATTCCTTCCTTTTTCGCTTTGCTAATGTTAGCAAAAACCCATTTAAACTTTATTTTCCCATTTCAAATGTAATGCCCTGCGATAGTACAAATATTTGAATAACTTTTTAGTTTAGTTTTTCCCGTTTTTCCAAGAGTTGGCTTTGGCCAGGAAATGTTAGTTAAACGATTAATTACGCACGAGTCCCGCATTACTTAATCCTCCTGCCCTGCCCCTCGGTCGTCCTCCTGCTAAATCCTCGCCACACAGCAAATTAAATTTTCAACCAAGGAAAACGAAAAAAAAAAAAAACGAAAAGCCCACGCAAAAAAATGAGAAAAAAAGAAGAAAAATCTCCAACTAATTACGCATGGATGGCAAGTGGAAGCCCTGCAGGATTTAATGTTCGAGGAAATGGCCGCACGGAAATGGAGAAGTGGAAAGTCGGGGCTGAGGAGAACCTAAAAAACTGCAATTTATTCTACACTTGAAGCATTATAATTTGTGGCCTCTGCGGATGGAGCGGCAAAGGCGAAATGGGCTTCGACGCTGGCCAAGTTTAATGGGCAATGTCCTGGCGCAATCTCCCTGACACTGACCCATATGCTGACCTCCACCTTGTGCGCCGCTTGCTCCGTTTAAAAAGTTAATTAACATGCCGCCAGTCGTCGTTGCCGCCCACCACCTCAATCACCAGCAAGCTGGCGGCGTGACCCGCAGTTACATGCTTATGCACTGGCAGAAAAATCATTGACTAATCATTTTACAAATTCAGGGATTTCAGTAATCCCTTGGCAACACTTTCCTGTAATTTTCCGCAGTGCATGTTCACACGTAATTGCATTCCGCGGTCGACTCGGACACTTTTCACTTACTCAGCGCGAATGGTAATTTCGTGGCCCGTGTTGACCGGCGTTTCCAGTTCGCTCAGCAGCATCGTCTGCAGTCCGCAGGAGAACTGGAATTGCATCAGTCCCTTCTGGAGGAACAGGGCCATGTAGTGGCCACCCTTAGTTCCCTGGGCGGCTGCCAGCATGATCAGACCATTGGTGGCTCGTGTCCGCACCTTCAGTTGGATGTGCATTGGCAGGACGGCATCGAGGGACTCGTGCTGCCCAATGTCCTTGTAGATGCGATGCGACACGTACGAGTCGCCGGAGAAGGCGGCGTTCCGGATGATAATGGGCAGCTCGCAGAGCGGACCCTGCCGGTCGAAGCGGCAAACGCACTGTAATAGAAAATTTAGATACAAATTAAATACGAATAGGGAATATCCTTTATGTTTTTTTTATTTGAAAACCTTAACAAATAAAGTATATAATATATAGATTTTATTTAACCTAAAATCCTATTTAAAAACCTTTTAAAATCACCTTAACTGCAATACTGAAAGGTTATTATTGCTTGCCCTGGCCTTTTTTCTTACACATTTTCCACTGGTTATAAAATAGTTACAGCTCGAACTTTCCCCTAAAACTTATTGGGAAGTCGTCGCACCGAAAAGCGGAACAAAACTCGAACAATTTTAATTTAATTTTTGCTCAACGCCCCCCCTTTTGGTCCTTTTGAAAGACGACTTCTGGTCGCCTTCAATGAGAAAAGCACGTTCCACTAAAAAAAAAAAATGCCAATAAATTGCAAAGTAATATGAATTAACTTTTTGGCTCTCCACGGCGACGCGTCGCTTCGCCTCGTCCTTCGACTTCCATTGTCCTGGTATTAATAATTTATGCCGCACCAAGGGACACTTAAAGTGCAAGGGGAAAACTGCAACAGGCAAGGAAACAAGAGCTGGGCAAGGGAAAAGCAACAAGGACACGCACTATACAAACTTTTGTTGTAATTTTTCACTGCACTTCGCACAAATTGAGCGAATGAAGTGCAAGAAAATCGGGGGGAAAATAAGGTGAAGCTAAGGAACAGTCACGTGGGGCCAATGCCTTTGGGTTTTCGTTGGGGGACTGGTAAAATGACAACTTCTTAATGGGAAGTTGTCCATATGTTGGGGAGTTGCCCAAGGGAGGGCTCCGTCCAAAAACTGTAGAGCTTGTTCTTACAGGTTATTTTTCAGTGGCTTTAAAGGGAAATAAGTTTAATTAAATGTCAAGAAATTGGAAATTTTGAGCAATTTACTAGGTCTTTAGATAGATTTTTAATTTTTCAGATATTTGAAATTTTTCCATCTATCTTTAAGCTCATTAAAATCGATCTGCTTAGGCAGTTAACAACTTTTATCTTTATTGGTGATATATTCCAAGCATTGCCAAATTTCTTCTTAAATCCTTAAATATTTTATAAGGCACCGGGTTAATTGTAGCATAAATCTCTCAATCTGTAAAGACATTATTCAGGCTTTTATAGCCGCCGACACATTCTGTAAATGAAAACCCCTTTGAAGAAACCCCGCTGTTTGGTGGATTTTCCCGACCAGTGTTAAAGGCTTGAGCTTATAATGGCTCAGACCGCCATCCTTTTTCCCTCTTTCCCTTTTAGCTGGCAACAAATTTCCGCTGTTTTGGTTTTTATTCCCACGCTTTGTTTGCCAGTAAAAGAAAAAAACATTAAAATTGGCGCCTGCTGTGTTGATGAGATGCTTCATATCAGCATTCAGTATCCGTTTCCATATACCAAGTGCGGAGTTGAGTAAAAAAGCAATCACTTTTCCATAGGAAACTCAATTTTCCATTACGGCTTCCGCTGACCTTGAAAAAAAAAAAACATATACATAAAGAACTTTTCTAGCGCCATAACAATTATTTGAAGTGTGCGCTGGAAGCTGATTCGCGCACTTTGTTTTTGTTTGGCCAACTTCGCTTTAGTACCGCTCACTTGTTAGACAAATGATGCTGGGGGAAAAGCCCTGGAAAACTGATGAGTGAGTGGGTGGGTGGACGGAATTTAGTTTTCGCCTGTACCGGCACTTGTGCGCTCTGTTTGCTCTGCCTTTTTGTTTGGCTCTACTCGCATGTGCCCTGCGAACACAGGAAACATTTTAATTAAAGCTTTTGACCTTGCGGCATTTTGGCTGGCGCATAATGAATGCTGGCCAAAACCGAAAAAGAGAAAAACAAAAAAACCCAAAAAAAAAAAATGAATGTAACAGAAATGAGTCAAGGGAAAACACGGGGCAGATTTAAGATTTAAATATGTGGGCGGTGAGCCCAAAAGCGGAAATGAGTCTGAACTGATGAGGGGAAAGCATAAAAATATTCTGGCATTATTTTTAAAGTTCTGAAATGGTAATGAATATATGTAAAGCAAAGAAATTCCTATATTCCACCTGTCAGCCTTGATTACTCTCTAGGTCTTGAGCTAATCCCTGACATTTTCACCTCTCTTTGCCTTTCATTGCTTTGGCCAGATGAAAATTAATTGTAACACGCCCTTGCTAATGTCAACAGGCAAATGTCGGGAATAACCTGAATGACAGAAGTGCACTCCTCCCCTTTCCCATGGAGGTTGCGGAAGGAGCGGGGAAAATTGCAGGGAAATTGGTATGGTAACAGAGGCTGCTGCTGCGGAGGACGCATTAAGTCAGGGAGACATGTGGCGGTGATGGAGGAGCCTAAAAGGGCTCAACAAAGTTTTCATTAGTGGCATTGGCGGTGGCAAAAGCAACGCAATGCAGACAGTAGACACACACAGAGAGAGCTTCAGGGAAATGGAAAAGGGGGCGGTGGGTTTTTGAAGCCAGAAGCCAGGCAAACATTTTCCAAAACCAAAAACTCGACGGGGGTAGCACTTGAAATGTGCTTAATGCCACTTTACGAGTGACTTTTGCCGAGTGCGAGTGCCACTTTGCCTGCACTTCTCGCCACCCAAGCCATAGCCATTCCAGCCTTCCACAATTTCCACACCACCCACTCTGCCACCCTCGCATTTCCCACTCTTTCCTAACCAATATGACAGCTGACATATGTAAGTGTATGTCTGTCGCGCTGCCAGTCTGTTTTTTGTCTCTTTATACAAATGCAAAAGTGAGAAATGGAAGGGAGATGAAAAGTCATCCAACACTGAGGGAAATGGGAAGCTTAAATGTGAAGAATATTTCTTTTAAAATCTTTACAGGATCTTAGTATATATAAATTAATGGAATGAGCTCTTAGCATAATTAAATATTTCTTTATCCTGTACTCGGGTAATGTCCTTATGAAATAATAGTTCCTAAAATCTAAAAAATTAGGTGACAGCCCCTGGAATTGGGCTTTACAAAAACATTTTTTATGATTTTTAAATTGTTTAAAGTTTATTTAAAATGCAATTTTAACTAAAACTTGACTTTCACTTCCTTATCTTCTTCATAATAATAAAAAAAATTCGTTTAACACTTTTAGAGCTATTAAAAATTTATATTAATAAAAATAAAAACTTAAAAAATATATAAAATGTATAAATTACTAAATTTCAGTTTAAATTGATTTCTTCTTATAATTATAAAATATATAAAATTTTGTAACACCTATTAACGGGCTTTAAACCCCTTTTCATTGTTGTTACATTTTCAATAATAAATAAAATATTAGAAATAAAAAAATAAAATCCTTTTTCCCTGTGCAGGAAAAAGAGCAAATCTGAAAATTAACAAAAGCCTCGAGTGTGTGCGAGCTCCTTTTGGAGTGTTTGTGCAGTTAGTTAAATTACTTGGCAACAATAAAGTGGCATTCGCTCTATGAAATAATATCCTCTCGTTCTGCGCTTTTCAGATTTCTCTTTTTTTTTATTATGTGCTTTAGTTTCCTCAGTTGCATAGTGGAATCCTGGCACCGTGCGTGTGTGTTGTACAATAACAAAATCATCCTGCGGTGTTGTGTCACTCACTGAAGCGCTAAATTTATTATGAAAATTTAATTTTTTTTCTTGTTAACATGTTGGCCACATGCGCTGGTTTTACCACCCTCAGTTTCTCTGCGGCTGTTTTCTTCATTTTCCTTTATTTTCCACGTTTTTGTGGGGGTGAGTGCCTGTGATTCATAGGTACACTTTGGAGATCTACGTGGGCTGCAGGAAAACTTTATAAATAAATTGCCAGACCGGCTTTGTTAACTCATTAACTGGGTCTGACGCATAAATTAGATGCATTAGTGTGCTCGGTGATGTTCGAGTGTGTCTGGAGTGCCTAGAGTGTTGGCTAAAAGTTTGTAAACTGTCCTAAAGGTAATAGAAATACCTGAATGGTAATATATGTGTATATAGAAGGACATATGTGTAGAGCAAGAGAAAATAATATATAGTATATATACAACAAGTTTCCAGCTCTGGGAAAAATATATGTTTAATAAATCCCTTTTCTTGTACTAAATGCTAATTAATTGAAGGACAAAGTTGTTCAATTATGTATTGTTATATTTTTAAATAACACTTTCCTTTTTATTGTTTAACTGGCATTATGTTCTTTATACATAAACATTTTTATAGTTCCCTGATTGTTGTCACAATTAACTAGAATTGTTTGCCTTATAATTAAAAATAATAAACATCAATTACATATTCTCCTGGCGGTGGCTTTAAATTGTCCCTGCTGTGGTTCGCATGTCGACAATTTTCATATATTTATTCTTGATCCTTTGGATGGTCGGTTATAAATTGGCCAAAACGTTGTCTGCTGGTATCGGCGTCACGTTTTGGTCATAAAAAATGGGAATTGCATGTGGTGCTGCTAATTTGTGTAACGTTGGGCCCCGGCTGACATATGCCAGGCCATGAATATATACGTATACATATAGATATTGTGGTCATCTAGATATTGCAACACCCTCTGACCTTCAAGCGGGAATGAATAATAAATGTGGCAAAGGCCTGAGGGTGACAATTACATGGTCATTGGTGAAAATGTGTTAAGCTTTCCCGTTTTTTTTTATGGATTTATAAATATTTTATAATTATTTTTGCCACTAGCTGTGCTGGGAAGTAATATAAAACCACAAAATGGGTTAATTCTGGTAATTCTTAAAGACAAATTCTGATTCTGTAGCAATTTATTGATAGTTATGGATGATTTTTGATTTATTTAAATGATAGGTTTTGATAGTCCTTAAAAGCTGCTTTAATTAACTCAAAGCTTTATAGCTTTATATGTCCAAACACTATAGTTGAAGAAATCTGAACCGTCTAACATTTCCGATGTTCAGGAAATTAAAAAATAATCAGACTATCATGAAAATATTCGTGAACAATTTTCCGGTTGGCTAGTTATTGGTAGCGATTGGAAATTCATTGCGTGCATTGCCAGGAAATGTTCATATTTGTGCTATGTAGCTACACTTAATGGACTTCAGTTTGCTATTCAGAACCAAAAATTCGATATTCTCTCCGCCCTCCTGGCTTGGCCATATTTTCAGCTTTTTGCAACTCTTTTTTTTTTTGTGTTAAAATTACCACAAGTATTTTCATAAATAGTTGAATAGGCATAGACATACTTTGGCAGGCCTGCCATTGTTATTGTAACTGGAGCAACCGGGGAAAGGTTTTGTGGTTTTTGGTTGCCGAACATTTGCTCCGGCCATGCTCTTAGCCATTTTCTATGTTCTGTCTGAAAATGCTACCTGAACGTGTGCTGCTTTTAATGGTTTTGTTATTGCCAAAGTTCTCAACTATTCATTCATTTACAAGAGCCAAAGGCGTTTTCTAAGAATCATCTAGGGAGAGATTTTGCCAAAATAGAATATAAAATGATAGCAGACAACTGGGTTTTCATTAACCATAGAACATATTTCAAAGTGTTTTCTAATTTCGATTAAATCTCTTCGCTTGTCAAAGGCCTTTTCGCAATACCTAATGATTTAAGGCTCAAAACAGTAACAAATGTTCACTACCTAATGTTCTTTAATGTCCTGGAATAATGTTGCCCTGGCAACAATCTGCTAAGTAAACCTACTTACAAGTCCTGCCTGTCTGCCTTCTCTTGGCCACTCCAAACTATTTGATTATTTATGTAAGTGCCAGGTACATCTGTGCTCCTGTATCTGCAACTCTATCGGACTCCTGCACCTGTGCACCTGTGAGGTGTCAATTTGGAAATTTGGTTGGGTGGCACGTAAGTAATGCCAAAGCTTTCATTCGCTGAATATCCCATTAAGGGTCTGGATTAGGACCTAGTTTGAATATGTGCGAAAACTATAATTGCAATGAATTTGAACCTAACAACTAAATGCAATGTTTGCTAATTATTAGAGGATAACAAAAGGTTTATTTGTGATGGCTTTCGTTTGCTTATTTATTTCTTTTATGGCTTTTAATTATTTAATTTATTTTCCACTTGATTTTGACATTTTTCTTTACTGCTTTTATATTATTATTCATATTTTTTAAGGCTATAGAGTATCATAACATTCGATATATATTGCCTAGGCAATTATACCTTTAGCAGCTGGCATATTGAATGACTTATTAATGATTAGAGGTGGAAGTGAAATCGGAACCCGGAGGCGCACAACTCCAACATGGCCAATTAGCAACTCAATGGGGTTGAAAATTGTGAAGTTGACTGCTCACACAAAAACACAGAGTTCACCCTCTCCCCCTGGATTCATAGTTTTGGGTTGTTTTGGCATCGAACAAACAACTCGATTCCCGTTAAGGTGCCAAGTGCTAGGGCCACCGCCTATCGATTGACCTACTGAGTCTGGGCTGCACTTGGCAAAAATAATCAAAATAACTCCAAAGATAACTAATTGGTTAATAAAAATATTATTTTTATTCCTAACTATCAGAAATTTCGATAAAATGTTTATTAAACTAGGACCTGAAATATTAATAATTTTTATGTTATTTTTGAAGAACACTTAAATTTTAATTATAAAAAATAACTGTAAAGAAACATTTCTTTTTATGTATATATATAGATATATATTCCCCATCTGAATCAATCAAGAACCATTAAGATCCCCATTCCTTAATCGCAAAGCTAGACAAAATTTTAAAGTGTTCCTTAATTGATTACTCACCCGTGATCCCTCGGAAGTGGTAACGCAAGTTCCGCCATTGTAGCAGCCCAGCTTGATGCAATCGACATCGCCGGCCTTCTCCTCGGGAACTCCACCTGCTCCCCGTCCGCCACCGGTGGCCACCGTGTTGGTGCCCTCTACCTCCTCGCTGCTCTCCGTGACCGGAGCCTTCGTTTGGGCGGCGGAGGCCGTGGTCGGTGCAGGTCCTTCGGGAGTGGTGTAAACATTTATGGGCATCGTTGGCGGCGGCAGAGTTTGTGCGGATTGTGTGGAGGGCGGCGTGGGTGGTATTGTGGGTGGTGGCAGAGTTACGGGTGGCAGAGTGGGCAGCACAGTTGGAGGAGGTGTGGGTGCCACTGTGGGCGGCTCAGTGGCTTGAGGAAGAGTTGCCGGCGTGGCTGGCGTCTCGGGAGGAGGAAGAGTAGCGGGTGGTGCTGCCGGAGCAGCTGTTGCCGGTGGAGCAGGCGTGGCCATTGGTATCAGTGGCACCACTGTAGTCTCTGGCGGAACATAGGGTTCCACTGTGGTCACCGGAGCAGGCTGTTGAACTCCAATCAAGTCCTCCGTTTGCAGAGGCTGTCCGGTGGTTATTTCCACTGGCATGGGTGTGGTGATGACCACCTCGTGCTCGTGATGATGATGATGGTGATGATGATGATGCTCATCTTCACCAAGCGGATCCATTGTTGTGCCCTCGTGATCATGATGATGATAATGATGATGATGATGCGTTGTGGGCATTCCCGTGGTCGTTATCAGCGATGGTATTGTGGCATTTGCATCCAAAATGGTCACAACTATGTGAGGTGTATGCGCCGTGGTTAGTTCTATCGAAGATTCCTCTGCTGGCGACAGGGTGGTGACCTGCACGGGTGGTTGCACTGTGGTAAATCTTCCGGCACTCGTTCGATGCGTGGTGATCAGCACCTCCGCCGGATATTCCGTAAAGAAGGGTGCCGCCGTCGTTGGTACCTCTGTCCAGAGATGCTGCGTCGAAGCCGTGGTCTCCACCACATCCAGCGGTGGCTCTGGGGCAAATGTGGGTCTCGGCACGGGCACTATTCGCGGCGTAGTGGTTTCCGGCGAATAGTAGGGCGTGGGCGTGGCATAATCCACGGAGATGGTCGTGGCAATCGTTGTGACCCTCTGCACAAAAGTGGGTGCCGGCGTGGTGATCACCGATTCCACTGATTCCGAACTGCTGCTGCTGCTGCTGCTGGAGGAGGGGACGTAGTCCACTGCTATGGTAATGCTGGGTGGGGCAGTGGGTTGCACTGTGGTGATCTCTACGCTGCCGCTTTCGCTCTTACTGCCGCTCATATCGAAGTGGGGCACAGTGGTGTACTCCTCGGAGGTCACCACTTCACCAGAACTCTCCGCCGAGGATGTGGTTTTTGGTTTTCCCGGCAAAGGCGGCAGCGTGGTATATATGCTGGGGGATTCCTCTGAAGAGCTCGAGGATTTGCTAACCGCCGAGACAGCGGGTGTGGTTCCAGGTATTATCTCCTCTTCGGTTTCTGATTCTGATTCTGGAGCAGGTTGGGGTCTCGGTTCAGGCTCTGGTTCGGGTTGTGCAACTGTTGTATGCTCCACGGATATGCTGTGACTCTCACTCTCTGGCGGCGCTAAGGTAGGAGCTTTGATCTCCACGGAAACTGCCTCCTCCGAAGACGAAGATCCCGCCGAGGTAACCACTTCTGGTGCAGCGGCTGGAGCTGCTGTGGTTACCACTGGTAGCTCTACTTCCTCGGAAACTTTCGGTGGAACCGTGGTCTCTGGCGGCGTCACAGGCCTCACTGTGGGCGGTGCCACCGTGGAAGTGGTTGTGGTTCTCCTAGTTGGCGGCGGTGTAGCCGGAGCCGTGTAATTGCAGTCCAAGGACTCCTCGCTCACCATCAAACATTCGCAGAGCATTCCTGTCAGCAGCGGCGGACAGGAGCAGGAGAAGGTGTCCACGCCGTCAATGCAAACACCGCCGTTCATGCAGCGCGGACCCAACTGGCACTCATCGTACTGGAACTCACACTTCTCGCCGTGGTAATCTGGCACACAGTAGCATGTGGGCACACCCTCCTCCATGAGACAGAGAGCATTGTTCTGACACGGATTGTCCGCACAGATGAGGATCTCCTCCTCGCAATTGATGCCCGTGTAGCCCATGGGACAGGCGCAGGCATAGGCTGCCAGTTTGTCAACACAAACGCCGCCATTTTGACAAGGCGATGAGGCGCACTCATTGATCTCCTCCTGGCAGATCCTTCCATGCCAGCCTGCCGGACAGTCGCAAGTGAACTCCAGACCAGGACCCTCAATGCACTCGCCGCCATGCTGGCAACGAGCTCCAGTTCCTAGTTAAAGAGAATTTAAGGATAACATAAATATTTCAGAAATATTATTAGTTATCCTTTGAAGCAATTTTAAAACCCAAACCCTCAATCCTTTTCCAAGTTCTGCTGGCACCTTGTACTAATTTCTATTTAAACCCTGCACATACATATGTGCCATAGAGACTTCAACCTTTGACAGCCTCCAAGTCTTTTCACCAGCCGTCTGGGTCTGCTTGTCTATCATCCATCATCAGCCGACTCACCTGTGTCGCAGACAGCCACATCCTGCTCGCAGTGATCCCCCAGGTAGCCCGGCTGGCAGGTGCATGTGTAGCCATTAGTCCTGTCCCGACAAAGTCCGCCGTTCTGGCAGGGATTCGACATGCACTCGTCGACATTCTGCTCACAGCTGGATCCTGAAAAGGAGGGAATTGAAAGGAAAATTGTGAATACAAATAGCCTCAGCTGTCTGGGTTCTAACCATTGTTAGTTTGCATTTTAATTGTAGGAATACATATATATATATATTTTATATATATATGATTGGCTAGTAGGTCAAAAGTTCCTCTGCAGACTCCTTTGTGCGTGCAGAATTAATTTATTTATGGGCAATATTGATTTGAGGTTTAATTATTTTTACCAGCAGCAATTATCTTTTGACTTGCTTCGGCAAAGAATAATTGTCATTTGGCTTTGTGGTTTTAGTTTATGAATTTTAATTTCAGTTATTTTTTTTATTGGAAGTACAAAAAAAAAAAATGATATACAACAAACACATAACTTTTTAATTAATAACTGAACATGAATTCCAATTCATTTTCAGTTTGTCTTTCAATGATTTGCTGCTCAGTAGCTCTTAAAAAAGTTATTTGCCCAAATTTTTCATTAAGGGATTCAGTTTTTTTAATGAAAACTATATTTCCCTTTGAAAAAATTGCTTACTTTTGAAGTGCAATCGAAGGACTTTTCATTATTTTTGCCAATGGAAATTTCTTCTTTTCTCCATTCATTTGAACCCTTTCAATCTGTTTCTGTTTTTCATAGATTCCCAAAAAAAGAAGAACCAAAATTCAAAAAGTAAGTTCTATACAAGCGCATCAATAGCAATCAAAACAAACCCTACAAGTGCTGATTTGGTTGCAAGCAATACAAACAATTCCAAAGGATATTTACACGCTCACATACAAGCACATCCCTCCCACACATATAGGCAGGATATAAAGCACACATACCCAAAAATTTGTTGCTGTCTTTCAAAGTCTGTAGTAGTAACGGGAAAAGGGCGAAAACTAGTGGGAAAAGTTTTTTCAAACTTATATTCCATACTCTTTCTGTATGAAAATAAATACTTAAAACATTTATGTATTGTGTAGGATGTATGGTTATGTTTTAAGAATTAATTAAAATTTAATATTTTCTAAGATAAATTGAATCAAATATAAAATATTAAACCCTAATGATGTATCTAAATTCTTGCATTTATATAATTATATTTGCCAATTTAATAACTCGAATTTATTTTTATAATTTATTTAGTCTTCCTCTAAACCCACCCGAAATACTCGAATTTTGTTAGGGAAATCCACCAGCAGCTCTTGAGTATTCAGTTTGACAGCCAACAATGGCAACAAATGCTTGGAAATACTTTTCAATTTTCTGCTCAACAACTTCTTGCAGCGACGTGGACTCGTTCTGAGTGTTTTGCCAAAAGGCAACTGTCAGACAATCTTCTCCTTTGGGGAAATAAAACAGGAGAGCACCCTTCCTGTCCCTGCACCCTTGAGAGTCCCCATTGTGAATGGCATTCTTCGTTTCCGGCTGAGCCAAAGCAAGTGCAACGCTGCGTATGAGTGATATTTTTCAGGCAGCGGGCTTTGCTCTCTCGTAAATTTATTGCCAGCGAAATATTTTGTATGGCTCAAGTTTGAGAATTTATTTGCCCGGCATAGAAACGCCTTTCGAGTTTGGGCCTTTGTTTTCATTTCGCAGCCACCTTTTCGGCGAAACTCTAAATTTTGTGTTTATTTTTTTTGGCAACAAGTTGCCGAGAAATATGCTTAAAGTTTTTTTTTCCGCCTTCGCTCCACAGGAAGTTTCCGCGCCATCCTATCTCGTCTGGCAAAGTTCTATCTCTTTAAACAAAAAATACGAGAAAAAGAAAAGCACTTCAAAGTGTCGAAACAAAAGTGACAAAAAAGTCGGCGTGCAAAATCCTTTGCACTCTTCCCAAATTAATGGTTGAAAGAACAAAGGAAGCGTGCAAGAAAAATCTTTTTAATTTAATGCAGAAAATTGCATTCAAGTGGACTGCAATTGAGGGGGCGTTCTGCCTTTTTATATTTCTTTTTTTTTGGGCCCAACACTTTATCAGTGAGACTTATAAATTATACAAAGTACCCACACACTTACACTGTGCTTCTCGAAGGGGGAAAAAATAAGACTGCAGAGCGGTCATAAAAGATAAATGTGCGTGTCTGGTCCTTCTGTCTGGTTTATAATGCAACAATAATGTAAGTCTATGCAAATGATGGGGAAGATCTGGAAAAGTCGGGGGGTTTCAGCTCAGAACATATATTAAATTTGCATAAGCACTAAATCAACACGAAAAGGGGCAACGAAAGCGAAGAAGGCAACCCGGAATCCTTGCACAACAGGACGTCAGTCGATGTCATTTGTTTGCCTTATGACTGTTAGTTAGATATGTGAGTCCTGTATCTGTGTCTATATCTGCTGCTATATGTGTGCTTTTGTGGATTTCAGCCCAGCTCAAGAAATGTCCGTCTAACCAGCAAATATAGTCCTATATGTATTTCGATCAAACTATGCGATGTGTGTGTATTTTGGTCTGGAGTATGTGATGTGCCTGTGATTGCATTTGCATTTGCATTATCATTTTCAACCCAATTTAAATTAATTTATTAATGCCATACACTTCTCTAGGCTGGAATGTGTTATTGTGTTGAGATGAACAATTTAAACATGTATTTCCATAGGCAATTGGAATGCAAATTTAAATTAAACAACTTAAAGTTCAATTGGAAATTTTATCTCAGATTTTCTGATGAAAGTTAAGCATTGAATAATTTGTGGAATGCATTAAAGAGAATGAAATGTTATTTAAGAATAGTTGTACTATGTTTTTTATATTTTTAAATGGATAATGAAGTCATTTTAAGGGAATATTATTATTTTATTATGGAATACTAACTTAATTTATTTTTCATTTTTAATTAATACATTTTCACGCTTATTTTTCAGCTTTAAAAAGTCCTTAAGCCTTCACAATACAAAAAATTAAATCACATTTTTTTCGATTTCCTTTATATTTTTCTCTGCTATATTTTATGCTGATAAATTGCTGTGTTATTTTGCAAACCCCTATAAGCAATTATCAAACACTTTAATATCGTTTCTTGGATAAAATATTTGTGTGCTTCTCAGGCCACATAAAAAAAGAGGATTTCAATTTATCGTTGGCCCATCTCGCGCTTCGATTGAGTAATGGATCTCAGAGCCAGGCCGCCGCACTTTCTCGTATTTCATTGCCGGCAAAGCAACAGCTTCAATTTCCCCATTTTGGCCATAAAGTGCCATCAAGGCGGCGGCCGCGACTGCTGGACATCGCTGCACATTTCAATTTGTTTATGGCCATAGCCGCGGCCATCGCATTTTGCTTTATGATTTCCATGGAGTGGGCGCTTCAAGGACTTTAAAATGATGCAAATATTTCAAATTTCTTTATGGATGTTGTAAAATTGAATCGTTACATCCCAGCATTTCATTTAATGGTTCTACGTTTAAAGAAGATTTAAATGTAGGTTCTTAGGGGGTTTGTTTGTCATTAAATAAAAGATTTGAAAACATTTTAAGATTGTTTTCGTAAAAAGTCTTTTATTGGTGGATTTTTGAAAATCGTACATTTTAGAAAAATTAAAACTAATAGTATTTAAAATTTGTAGAAATGCAAAATTGGCCTTAAAATAATGATTTCGATTTATAAACATTTTGGGAATGGTTTTAGATAACTCTGCCATCCAAGAAACCATTAAGTCTTTACCTTTTTCCCATCTATAGTGGCATAATTCACTTTATTACGCATACGACATGTTGCACCACAGCCAAGCATTGCTAAGAAATCACTAAAATGGTTGACTTTCCACTGCCTTCTGGCTCTCTGTGCTCCACATGAACACACAATTCATGCACAAATACAGGAAGTGGTCAAGCACACAGAAGGCACAGAGAGAGAATACTGAGCAGGAAAAGCCAACTCCACCGCACGCACAGTTCTTAACCCAAATTCGAATGGAATAGCACCCCGTGGGTGTGTGTGTTCCTCCGTGTTCCTTCATATCGTCTGGGGTTACCTTTCCTCAATGCATTTCACGTTGATTTCTGGCTTTCTTCTTGTTCATTGTTTTGGCTCCGTTTATGTGGTTTCGGTGGGGCCTCTGGATATTTTTCTTTCTCGGGGTGTTCCTATGTGTGAAGTCGTTAAAGTGAAAATCGATTTTCATTTTATTTCATCGTGTGGATGAGGGGTGGAAAAGGGCAAATGGGGGAAAAAGGGTGGCGGCCACTGGTCATTTCTGTGGGTACGAAAAATGCTTCACTCACTGCCGCAATCTACGAGGCATGTTTTATGAATGAATTTTTTCGAATTGGACGCACAATTTTCCCTCGCTCTGTGTCTGTTTCGGTTCAGCCTTTTTTTGTTTTTTGTTTAAAGGACTTTGGTTGTCCGGGGTTTCCCTCGGTTTCCAATGGGAATTTGGAAAAAAAGAAGGAAAACCTGGAACCCAAATAAAAACGAATTCTGACAATTCTTCATGTCGATTGTTGGAATATTTGAAATGAAAAAGAAAACGAAAATAAACCATTAATCAAATTTTAAGTGCTGCTAAAATATTGATAAAGTTTCGGCCAGCAAAATATTCGAAATTGATAAATGCAGCGGGTTTTTTTGTGCGTTAGTAATAAAAATTATTTAAAATTGAAAGAGATTCTGGATGTTTCTAGGGATTTTTATGGATAATAAATATACCTTTGAAAATACTTAAGAATTTATCTAAATATGTCCAAGGTTTCTGTTATTTCTACTTTTGTTTTTTGGAGTTTTCCTTTATTATAATATTTATAGGTAAAATTATATTAGAATTTTATGGATTGCACAACTAACATTTTTCTCTATAAATTCCTTTTTTTTTGTTTTGAGAAAACCCAATATATCTTTCTTCAACTCAATATCCTCCATCAAGAAATTTTTGTATTTTTATTTCTTCACTTTTAGCTCGACTCTTGTCGCTTGCCATTTTTCTTTATTGTAAACTTTGCCTGTCATGATACTTCTGCTGCTTCTTCATAGTTTTCTTGTTACATATTTCTTCTATTTTTTATTTTCCTTTTGTTATTATTTGCTGCTGGCAGCGAACTGTAAACATTTGTGCAACAAGGTACGAACATTTGTTTTGGCTTCAAGTCACAATAAACATGGCCATTTTCTGCACTCCCCCTTTGAATCCTGCGGGCGAACGTGGCTCCCTGTCGATGTAGAAATTGAAATTTGAATTTTATCTGCACACATTTTGTACTTCTTATTTGCTTGTTACCTGCCCTCCCTCCCCAGGAAAGGGGGCCGAATGTGCATTCGAAATCTGGCATCTTTGCCAAAGGTGCATGAGTTGAAAATATTGCACATTTCGTTTGCATTTTATGCTCACATATTCAGATACTCTCCCCTCTATTCGGGGCAGTACGAAGGGGGCTGAGTTCTTTTATTCTGGTGCAGAAAATCTTTGAATGAATGCATAAATGAGCGGCTGAGTGCACAGCAAAAACTGTATGCCTAGCAGCAGGCTGTCCATTCGGAATCTGGACTTGCTTTTAAATCATAATTACGAGCTTCAAGGACTCGAAATAACAAAGGAAGGCTGGTTATTCGGTTTTTCTGAGCTTTTCTCAATTAGTATTTGCATTTTCAGAATTTGAAATATAGTTTTGTGAGGGGAATGGAAATGATTTTTCGAGTATTTTCAATTTAAGAACTTTTTAAAGTAAAACCTTTTTGGGTAAGAGAATATTTGGGAACCTTTCTAATTAAAAACTTATACCTTTCTTACTGTAATTGTCTCTGTTCGTTTCTGACAAATTTTTCTTTTCATTTCCTTTCTAATTTCCCTCCCTCGCTCTAAATGAGTTAATTTTCACTAAAATGAAATCCTCCTAATATATTGGCTTATTCATTTCAAATTCTTCAATTACCCGGCATTGAGAATAGCATTTAGCTTGTTAGGATTTGCGCCACGTCCCCCCTCCCGCAATTTGTATGCGAAACTAATCCCAGCCAGAGCAATCTATTATCATTGAATTGGGGTTTTCGACTTGGGTCTGGGGTTGTCAGGGGGCGGTCTTGGACAGCTACGAATGTCTCGGTGCCATTGCCGTAAATCGCTGCCTGCGACCTGCGACAGTGAGCAATGAAATGCACTCAGGGTTCATCTCCTGCCACCGATGCTGATTCTGATTCCGATTTCGATTGCAATGCCACTGGATTTGGGGACATGCTCAACCCTCCCGCTTCCCGCCTTCCTTCCGAATGCATTGGGGGAAACTAATCACGGGATCCATTCACTCAGCCAGCCCCGCCAGTTGAAAACCCGAGGAATTCATGTCACCCGTTTTGCGGGAAATCTAACGTTTTCAATCGGCATATCTACACTTGGAGAAAATTTTTGGAGCATATTATTTATAATAAGAAAATATTAAGGGCTTATAGTTTAAAAATTGGTCATAATTAAAAGCATTTATTATCATTATTAAAACCTATCTTAAAAAATTCTTCTTAAATTAAGCTTCTTGCTTTTAGTCTTTATTTTGGAAAAAGAAAAATGAAAAGGAAATGGAAAAGCTTATTCCTTTAATATTTGTGATTAGATTCATTATGCTTCTTCAATTTTCAAAACAAATTTTTCCATAAATTATGCTGTAATTTTCTTTAAAATTTGTATAAATAATTACCAAGAAATTTGTTTAGTGTTGCAGGGCTTGCCCTGCACTTGAATGTCTTGTGGTGCGCATTGTTGCCCCCTCAATTGCTTAGTTTCCATTTCTATTTTCCCGAGAGGAATCCTTGGATGTGGCAAGGACAGCGGCAAAGCCAAGGGAATGGTAAAGCGTAGCTCATTTTCACGGAAAAATAGCAATGCTCTGTTACACCTACCACACGGATTAGAAATTGAATTAATTGCATTTTGTACAGCATTTTCCCAGTAATGATTTTCAGTTTTCTATTGAATTTTCACACTCCTTCTGGCTTCTCCTTTGCCTGGCCTAGCAACGTTGCGTAAAATTACAAAGTATTGTTTCAAAGTTCAATGGGCAAATTTATGAGTGCGAAAATCGCATTTTGAGATTGCGCAAAATGGAAAAAGGGAAAAGGAAAAAAGGAGGTTTGAAAAATGTGTGTTTGATATGTGGTTTATAGGGTGGGGCTGGGCTCTAATTAATTACTGAACTTGAGGGACTTTGGTCGTTAGCAATGAATCGATAAATGAGTTACAAGAAGGCATTTTATTGAATGCTTTTTGGTTAGTTTTTCTCTTTTCTCTTTTGACCTTAATCAGTTAATGTTGCCAAGGATACATGAAGTTTGTTGAAGGAGCTCTTTGGGAAATGTGAAAATAAATACAGGAAATCTATTCACAGACTTAAGTATATTTATTGTGGAATATTTTATGTTCTTTGAACTTTTACACCCTAAAGCCCTGACTTTGTTACTTATTAGTTAGCTTGTCCCCCCTTTTATATGTATAAACAAAAATCACTGCAAGTATACTTAATTTCTTTTATAAATATTCCGTTTATAAATATTTGAAATCAATTAAACCTTTTGGCGTTGAAAATCATTTAATCACATCTGTTATGTGTGCAAATAAAAATCTTAATAGCATTCGATTACACGGATAATCCCAGGACCTGTGACAAAGCAAACAAAAATATATCGCCCACCGCCCACATGCGGTAGTCCTGCGGCAAGTTCATCAAACTCTCTCTCTCTGGCTGACATTATAAAATCAATATAATGTCATGAATATTTTAAGCTTCTGTCGCAGAATAACAACGGATCCGAGCGACAAAACTAAATCCCAAAGGACAATTGATTAGCAAAATGCTATTTATAACCGAAGCATACATATTGCTTTGTGTTCTCCGCTGGGTAATTGAAATACAAAATTTATGCAAATCGCCGGCAGTCACGTGATGGAATACAAAATATGTGAGAAAAATTGAAAAGAGAATTGAAGTGAAATTAAAGTCGCGAGTTGTGATTAAAAAGGGTAGCAAAATCAGGGGTAGACTGCACTTCAAAAATATATAAAGCCATGAATCGATGAATGAGCAACCTGATGCTTGATTGCACCTATCTACCTGGGCATCGCGGATACGTGTGCAAATTGCCAGCAAGGAAACGTGGAGCGTGGAGCGAACAGGTGAATGGTTGAACAGGTGCAAATTTATGCACACACACGCACTCGTTCGCTCGCTCAAAACCCGCTGATGAAGCAGACCTAAAAAAGTCAGGCGCCCAGGAAAATTACGATAAAATATCTGAGCTTGTGTGGTTGTGTGTGTGTGGAAAAAACGGAATGAGAAGTGCTTGGGGAAAAAATTCGCGAAGCTGCACTGATGCAATTTGAATGCTTTTCCATATTTATACTCCAATAAGTTGGTTTGTCTTGGTTAAGGTGGCATTTGCTGGTGGAGAAATGTATAAATATCTTAGGAAAATTATTTGAAATAATATAAATTTGTTTGCTTACAGAAAAATTATATTTTGAGTTTATTTTATAAATATTTGTGGTTTTTGATAACTTTTTAGTGGTTTTAAATTCAATAAAAAAGGTCTTTAAAGTTGTTCAACAAAAGATATTTTAGTGGCATGTAAATTCATTACAAAAATTCCCAATATAACTGCAACAATTAATTTAATTTAAAGTATAATCCCGATTAAAAATTAAATATTATTAAAAGAGAAAAGCAAATTTTTAATTCTTTAATCCCGATTATAATTTTTAAGAGTGTTTTTCTCTTCGTCTAGACCACATTTTTCCTCAGCGCAATCCTTTATTATTTTTTCATTGTTGATTTGCTGCATTTGCATGAATGTGAAATGCGGAATGCGAAATTTCAATTGTGAATAGGCCCAGGAAGACCTTCCTGCAGCCATGCAGAGTCCATCCTTTGCCCCCCCCCCCTGCACTTTATTGTTTTCGCAATGCAACGGACTCTAGAGGTTTTCCCATTGCTTTTCCTGAGGCTCTAACCACCAGCCCCACCATTTTCCGCGTCTCCAATTGTTTTGGTGCTGGCTGCAATGATTGCATAAAGGCAGCCAGCAGCCAAGGAGTAAAAGGATAAAGGAATGCCCAAGCTTTGTTATTGGATTGCGCCGCCTTTGCGATTGTGTGCGTAATTGCGAGTGTACACGCGAGTGTGTGTGTGTGTGTTTGTGTCAGGAGAGCAAGGTTAAGACCGAGGGGTTAACATAGAAAAGATTGCAGATTCCTTGGGAGCTGTACAATAGCTTATCTCGAGGACGATCTGGACAGGGGAAAAAATAAGAGAATTTTGGAGATGGTTTTTGAGAGTGCAGTTTATCATTCAGATGCTGGAATCATGTCCTAAAAAACAAATGTTTAATTTAATTAAATTAAAAATACTTTAATTTAAAATTAAACCACACAGTTTTTGTGCATATAATTAATATTGCATATTTACCTCCGCTTAATTAGTATGTTTTTCATGTTTTGTAATAAATTTATGAATTTTGTATCATTTCAGTTGATGCCATAATTAGCCTGATTTAATCAGGTCAAAGCATCAAAGCGGCCGAAGAGATAAAGTGCGGCTAAAAGGGAAAACCCAATCAAGGCGACCATATTTCAGAGGGAGGATCCCCATTACCCCCGAAAAGAATTGGTAAGTGGAATTGGCAAAAGGCAACCCTATGTACAAACAAACTTTAATAAGTACTACATATATCCTGCGACCACTTCAAAAGGCATAAACATAAGCGTTGGTAAATAAATAGGAAAAAGCGCCCCGGCAAAAATATGCGCAATGCAATGGAAAGGCAAAGGAAGCTCATAAAATTAATTAGAACGCCGCGCGTCCTGCTCCGACATTATCTCGCAGTCCCTTTCATTTGCATTGGGAAATACTTTTTAATGCCCCGCCAAAAATGGGGTCGAAAAGGAGCTAAAAGCAGGCTAAAAAGGGGGCGTGGGAAGAGGTGACCAAGGTGAAAGCTTTCCAAAACTCAATGAGCGGTTAAATAATGCCCCGAGGCGTCTGCCCATTTTCCCCGCTTTTCCGCCTTTCCACCCGTTCTTCTTTGCATCCGTTACTTTCGCTTTGTTTTGTGTTAGACTCCTATTCAGGCACTGCATTTCATTTCAAAAATTTCCAGCATTTTCTTTTTTATTTTTTTAACTTGGCGTGTTTTTTAGAATATTTTTCCTCTATTTTTCGTTCATTTTACTGCATAGCATTTTACAGCTTCATTTCCGACATTTCGCCTGCTTTTGGGCAAAAAATCTATTTATTATATATGACTGTGTATATATATAGAATTTTTTTATGCGGCTGCCTTGTCCAAAAGCATATTTCGCTTTCCTTTTTATACGCCGAATTTGTTATGCAATTTTTTGCTTTATTTACATTTGGGTTTGTCTTTTTTTTATATTTTTTTTTTGCGAGCAATTTGCAATGGAATCGCTTAGTTCCTGCGGAAAAATCGGTGGAAAATGGGAGGAAAAACCGGGGCACTGAAGAGATTGCAGGCAGTGCATAATTTTATTTGTTTTTGTGTTGATTTCATTTGCAGTGCTTATACTTTGCCGGCCTTTGTTTTTCCAGCGTTTGTGTGTTGCTTTGCTCGACTCTGCTCTATTTATGTTAAATTAATGCAATTGTTTCGGCTTGGGGAGGAAAATGATGAAAGTTATTCCATGTTGGGGGGAGTTTGCTCTCTAAACGAGTCCTTTGAGCGATTCAATTGAAGAGATTTCAGTTAATTCGGATTTATGTGGGGTTTTGTTTGATGAAATTGGATTTACATTGGGGAATGGTAATTTTTTAGCAAGGGGATAACTAAAGAAGAGATATTTCTCTGAAATTATTGCTTTAACAAATTTGAGAAAGAGTTTTTAGAATATTTATTGTGTAGAGTTTGTAGAATATTTAGTAAAATTAAAAAAAAGGTAAAGCTAAAAAAAAACTTTTTTATAAGTCTTAAAAGTGTCTGAGCGTTTTATTTTTACTAAATTTTAAGGCTACATTAAAATATTTTATATATTTTACCTACAGATACTAAAGCTTCGAAATAAAAACGTTCTAAAAACCATTATTTTATATACATTTTATAGCAAATAAAAATGGGTGAATAATTCAGCTTAACATTTAGTTAAGAAAATAGAGAAAATACCCCACAACTTTTGTATTTCAATTTATCCACTTTAACTTAATATTTAAACATTCCAAAACCTCTACTTGAGCTTAATCAAAGCATACTCAAAAGTCTTAAGGATGCCTTAAAATAAAAACACAACTTTCAATCATCCTCAATTCGCATCTTTATTATTTCAATTTGGATGCAGTCGGCCAGCCGGAAAACACATGTAACCCATGTTCCGGGCTTAGCCTGCATTTGTGTCTGTGTGTCTGAGTGTCTGTAATTTATTCCCAAGATCCTTTCGGGGCCAAACAGACTGACTCAATGACTTTGGTCTACTGGAATATCCCACATCCCCCGCATCCTTTTGGCCATCTCCCTCCTGGCCTGATTGTTCAGCTGGTGTTCGTCGTCCACTCGTTGAACTCATCAGCAAAGTTCCTGAACAAATTTGCAGCAATTTGTATTTCGGTTTTAGTTTGGCGTTGATACGGCTACAAATACAAATATAGTGTACATATAGCACCTAGATGCGATGGCTATAAATTTCACTAAATTTTATAAAGTCAACTTTTGTGGCGACGCTCAAGAAGGGGGTTTAGTTCAAGGGGCTGAATACGAGGGGATAAGAGAAGAAAAAAAAAGAGTGTGAAAAGGATATGGACGGACACTAAGTGCTTCTCGCACGTACCACAAGTAAATGTGTTTATGTGTGTACGTACGAGTGGAGAGTACACGGAGCCCAAAGGATGAACATTAGATACATTCATGGTTAGACTTCCGTACTTGGCCAACACAGATACGGACACACACACGTGGCAAGTGGCACGTTAAGCACCCAACATTGACTACCACAATAGACAACATTAAAGCCGGTTTGCCAGCTTCGGCTTTCGCATTTCCCATTTCCACTTTCCGCAATTTTCCTCGATTTCCTCTCCCTTCTGTCCCTCCTCATTGCCTTCGTTTTAACGTCTTTGGAGATCTCTCAAAGCGTTTTTCTCGCTTGCTTTTGATCATCTCACTTTTTCAAATGCTCTCACAGAGAAGGGGTATAAGGGATTTAAGTTAAGGCCTAAAATCTCTAGAAAAATATTGTATGTTCATTTTTTTGAACAAGGAATTTAGGAATTAAACGTATATTTATTTATTTATTTATTTGTATCTTATGAAAATTGATATTTGACTTTTAAGTTACTAGAAGGTGTTATCTTTTTAAGATCACTACCTTTTTGGTCTATTTTTGAATAGGTTTTAATAATTTCATCTTTAATTTCCTACTTAAACTCATTCGTATTTGTATTTACAATTCAAGGCTTACGAAATTATTAAACTAAATGATTTTGCATAGATACAATCCTGTTTTTGTAATATTTTTCTAATAATACCTTCAAATGTAAATAATTTTTGTCTATTAAAAAAAATGTCTGTTGAAAGTGGTCTCTAAGTCTCCCCTAGAAGTGTTTTCCTATCAAATCAAACACCTTTTTTGAGAGTATAAAAGGCTTCTGCACTTCAATGACTCCCTATTTTCTTTTCCGTTTGCTTTTCTCTATGTTATATTTGGAGTTTTTCCTCTTCCCGTTGACTCTCTCTGAGGACGCGTTAAAAAGAAGAATAGACACATGTGAGCAAAAGCCGGGGAAATAAGTAAAAACGAGCATTGTACGTTATATTTTTATTTTGCTCTATTTCTTCCTCTCCCTCACTCCCTCGCTTCCTGGTATCGCGTAAATTTTACAAATACGTTTGGAGGGGGAAAAAAAATAACAGAAAATCCTGTGTGTTCGCGCGTCCTGGCAGGAATTCCTCTCTATTTGCTGGAGTACGAGTTTCTCGGCTCGGGGATCTGTCTCTAGACCAAGTGCAAACCACCAAGCGAGACTGAGTTTTTTATGTTTGGCTTAATAAAAATACATTTCGCACGTGGAACGGAAGTGGAACTTCACCCACTCAACTGGCTTGCCACTCCACTTTGCGTGCAAAGTCCTTTATTCCTCCGTTTTTCCTATTTGCCTAGTTGCACTGTGAACTGAGGAAAATATACTTTGAAATTCTAAGGTCTTGAGGGGTTTGCTAGAGTCGCATTAATATATATTTTTTGTGGTAAAAAATATATCTCAAGAGTTTGGATAATTTATTTCATTCTATTTAATTTGAAATATTATTATCTCGTTTTTCTAGCTCTAGTAATGAAATATTTAATTTATTTTTTTTATAATTAATAGCAAAGGTAAAAGTTATTTCCTTGGGAAAATGTTTCGTTTTGTGAATTTTAGCTGGATGCTTTTGGCACCAAAAATAAACCACATTCAGGCACTTCAGGTGCACCAACGCCCACACCCATGTATAGATGGCAGGAGCACACTTACCGGAAAATCCTTCCGGACACGTACAATTGTAGTAGGCCACACCGTCCACACATGTCCCGCCATTTTGACAGGGTCCCGACCAGCATTCGTCCCAATTCGTTTGGCACTGGATCCCTGTGTAGCCATCAATGCAGTAACACGAGTACGAGCTGTTATAGTCATCGTTGTAGTTGTAGTTGTAGTTTTTCCCATAGTTTCGTATGGTAGTTGTTGTTGTTATCATCGACATACGTGGGCGGAGGACGAGTCCCAGGTTTATTCGTAGGTAGAACGGTGTGTCAATGATGCATCAAACGTTGCGAAAAAACAGCAGCAGCAGCAGCGGCAGCGGCACAGCAAAAGAAACGAAACAATGAAAAAAAAAGATAGCATAGTTAGTGAGTGTGCTGTAACGGGAAGGCGTACAAAATGCTTTGGATAAAAATAGTTACAGCAAATGGCACAACACGGGCGGGCAGTGCGGCGAGTGTAGATAACACAGTGCACACCACTCCGGACTATAATGGCAGTTTGGCGTAATTGAAGTGACGGTTCCATCCCAGATGGGAGGAATAAATAAATGCCATATATCCCTAACCTAACCTCTATAACTGAGCTGAGCTGAAACTCAATCAACAGTTTTATGGATACAAAATATACAATTTTTTTTTTCTAGTTTGTTTCTGGTTTTTAATGAACCCTCTTTTATTATCCCCTGAGATATATTTATTGAATTTTTATTAAAATTCTTTATTTACACTTATGTTCCTCTTGTATTGCATTATTTTCCTGAATAAATTACACTGACTTTTCACCCTAAGATATCTCCTGGATGCCTGCAGGCATTGCACACACACATATTTTATACCCTACAACCAACTGGCTGGCCAGTTGAGTGCCATAAACTTTTGGCCAACGTCCTAACACTACACTTGAGTTGTGGAAATAAATATTTGGTAGACATTTGGGATTGGGTTCTCTTTTCCATTACCATTTCTATTCCTATTTCATTGCCTTACCTGAAATTGAAATTGAAACGGAAGCGGAAATGCAAAGAGCCAAAAATGTGCCAGGGGAGCTGCTGCTGGGGAAAAAAAAGAATCTCCATGCAGTCATGGAGGAGGTGATGCTAGGTAACCATAGCATCGCCAGCTTAATTAAAGAAGTTTATCCCCATGCCCACTCCTGGGAATGTGTTGGTTGATGGGAAGCCTGGCTCTGGCTTACTGTTGTCCTTTATAATGGATTACATTAGGATGCAGGTGCCCGGGCAGCCGAAGGCTCCCGTTGCACTTGTCTGTTATGGTCCAAAACAGACACACTCGCCTGTTGTTCTCACAATCCGTTGTTAGTCTCTGTCTCAACCGAGTGAAACCCTCGGGATTCGAGGTCTGATTATGGCCTTCGGTTGGACATTTTCACCCCGGAGACCGTTTGATTTGTTGCCTTCAGCCAGGAGCAATTGGGAAATGACTACATAATGGCATTGGACTGCCACTCTGCGGACTGAATACCAGAGTGGAAGGCCGACCAGGTATTGGGAGGATCGGTAAAAGTGGTTGGGTTTCTGAGAGGCAGTTGCTATTTATACATTACAAATCTCATGTGAATTGAAACCACTCAAGAAGGTGCCTAAAAGTAGGAAATAATAAAGCAAGGAACCACTTTTTTCTTAGGCAAATCTCCACGGCAACTCCAACTACTTGATGGCTCTGGCAATTTGTCCAACAAATTATATCCCTATTCCCTTTCCCAGCTTTTATTGTAGACTTTTATTGGCCACCACACTGCAGTTTCAAGAGCCAACTCATAAAACGGTTAAAGGCAAACTTATCGGGAGCATAAACCCAGGATAAACCAATAAAATATCAATGTTCTGCAATGGCAGTAAACTTCTTTGCGATTATCAATCGCCGTTTCTCTCTTTTCTTATTGGTTGCCAACTTTAAGATGGTCAAAAACTATTCAGTTAATCCGCTTAAATCTCATGGCATCGTGTTAAATTTAATTGCAGCTATAAATTTCGCTTGCCAACACATAAACTTTTCCATCCATCGCCTTAGTTTTTTCCTTTTTTTTTCAGCCTGGGAAATGCAGCCGGGGAAACATTTCAAGCTTCTGGTTTTCGCATTTGACTTGCAGCTTTCGCGGAGAACTAGCAATCGTGAAAAAATATCTTAACCGCTTTTCCTGACGGCACTGTTGGGTGGTTCTGGGCGGGATTAGCGGGCTGCATATATCGCGAAGTGAGCATGGAAAAATAAAATGGCAGTTACTTAGTTGTATAAATGGCGTCAAGTAGAGCGATGTTGGTTTGCGTAGCAGTAGAAGCAGCAGCGGGAAGTAGAAAATATTCCATCGTCTTCTAACTTGTTTGTGCATAATGTATATATATGTCTGACTGTCTGTGGCTAAATCGTGGGGCGAAATCTCTGGCAGCTAAGCCTCACCAGTTTACCCCACTGAAGGGCAGAAAGTGCAGCAATTTAAGGGACTCCTCTGGCTGGGATTGGGAATAAAATACAAATTCTAGTTGATACTGACAAAGGATTTGCATAGATTTCATTCACCGAAAAATGCGAAAAGGATTTTGACAACGAGATGATGCAGTAAATATTTAATTAAATTCCTTCAACAAAAATCTTTAATAATACTTGAAATATTTAGCATATCTTGGCTATAAATTTTTCCACATAAAGAATGCACTTTGGCCGGCCATCCAAGTTAATAATTTTCCAGCTGCTGGCAATTGAAAATCCACTCAGCATACTCTTTCCTCGCTCGCTTTTCCTGCACTTGCAGTGGTTGGAACTTAACCCCATTTAAAAGGGAATGCATCGAAAAAAAAGTGTGAAGGATGGCGGTAAGGGAAGCCTATCCTGCTGGAAAATTAAACCGAAGGAAGGGGAGGTGGGCGGAACATCTGTGGCAAATTCATTTTCCTGCAAAGTGGGTGCATCAACATCAAGGGCTCCCTCCACATATGCCATTATTTGGTATCGTATCGAATGGTCTGCGAACGGAACTGCAACTGAAACTGCGAGCTCTCCTGAAGCTCAAGTGGCGCAAGTTTATTGCCACTCGAAATGCGTTCGGACGGGCTTATTGGCCGCTGTCCGGACCCATAATAAGCAGAAAAAAATCGTATTATAGATGTTAAATTGACCTGCCTGAGGTACTACTGAACTGCAAGGAAAAGTAGATCAAAAATGGCTGAAAATTGGAAAAACTACTTGATAAACAGAAGACAATTCGGCTTGTAATGTGACAGAACAAGTGAAATTTATTTAATTTCAGTGTAATTTCCATCCCTTGTCTTGGCCATTTGCTGTATAGATTTTTCTGCGTGGACTTACCTGTTCAGGCCATCGATGCAGACGCCAAACACACAGGGATTGCTGAGGCAGGCAAAACCAGCCTGGCTGTTGCCCACAAGTACGCCCAGGATCAGGGTTGGTAGCAGCAGGCTCTGGGCCAGTATCCTTAGTGCCCGGCGAGGGACCCTTACTGCTGACGATGATGCTGCGTCTGCTGCTGCTGCTGCTGTTGCTGATGATGACTTGGTGGCTGTTATCGTTGGTTTCTCTATTGTTGCGGTTGGCATCTTTAGCAGGTGGTTTCGTTGCATGTCCTTTGGCTGAACAGCCACCAGTCCGGTGGTGGTGGCACCGTTGGCTGTCAGCGGTGTGGTTGTTCGAGAGGTGCCAAGGACCTCATCCTCGCTCTCCCGTTGCGACTGTCCCAACGGGGGGCAGCGGCGAACCGTGTCACGTCTAATTTGGGGCAGTTGCGCCATTGTCTGCGTATCAATCCGCTGCACGTTGATCATACGGCCCGTGGTACGGAAAATCTAACTTTAATTAGTGCCGAAGCAGCTGCTGCTCCTGCCGGAGATGGAAATGGAGTATTGCTTCCACTTGGGTTTCCTCTTTGCTGGTCGTCGCCGTCGTCGTCGTTGTCTATCCGCTTAAGTGCTTTATTAGTTCGCATTGTTTGCCCCACCGATTGTTCGCTGGCCCAGCGGTCCTTGAATGCAATCTGCGTCGCCTTCGCATCGCATTCGCATCCTGCAGCTCACAGCCAGCTATTTCCCAGCATCCTTGCTTATGATTTGTCCCTTCTATTTGGTATTTTCTACTCTTTGTTTGTTTTTATTTTTTTTTTTGTTCTCGATGCTACTTATTTTCAGAGCTCTTTGCTTGGGATTGCTGCTCTTGTGGTCGCTCACATTGTTGCCATTTCAATTTGCAATCTGAAAAAAAGATTGTGAAGAGAGCATACAATAAAAAATCATGAATATTCTGGGATAATATTTGCCGCAACAATTGTTAAAAAAAAATTGTGAAAAGCTTTTGGTTTGCCGCTCTCAAGTGGCAATTAAATAGTTAAAGGGCTGCCCACAAGAGTTGCCACAACAATTGGTTAACAACAAGTCTGAATGATATTATTATTTCATTTATTTCAACATTGAGTGTCAGATATAAAGGTAGGAATATAAGGGAAACTGCATTAAAAAACATGAATAAATTCACAGATTATAACTTAAACTTTAAGAACATTCATTCCACAGCTTGGAAATTATTAAAGAAATATTTATTCTCTTGCTGTAATACCTCAGACAATTTAAAGGTATTTTCAAAAGTCTCTAAAAACTAGAACTTTCCAAAAATAAACACAAACTGCATATATATGTATGTAGTAAATCCTCAAAGCTCATCACTTTGTGTGACAGTCGAAAATCGTTTTATTTGTCAGCTCCAAAAGCTGGACAACTAATCCATAATGCCGCCATGTGGCTTTCCATTTCATTTCGCTGCTGCTGATGGCCAGATGTATACTACATTTTCCCATCTTCCCATCACACATATGTGTCAAAATAAACCCTAAAACTTGTTCGCATATCACACATATGTTGGAAGGATTTGGGTTAGTTTCGGTGCTTTTGGCTACTCGGATGAATCGTTAGAGGAAGGGTTGAAGTTGCATATTACAGCAGAGTTAAGACTTTGACTAAAATTTGTCGTTAGTTGGATATAAATACTGTGGAATATGTCCTTGTTTATTAAAAATAATATCTGAAATATCTACAGTAAATATATATAACAATATATAAATAAAATACCAATGCTTTCGTAACTTTGCCTTATTTCTTTAACAATCTCGATGACTTTAAGAAATATATTTAAATTACATTTCCCGGCATATGCTCAGAAAAAATAAATATTACGTTCAGGAAATCTAATTAAATTATAGTTTTTCCAATCTGTTTTGTGAACATATGCATATAACAGCAAAAAGTAAACTACTTTTTCCTTTTTTTCACATCTCTCAAAACAAAGAATACAATTTTTTTATGGCATCCACTGCATATTTACAACAGAAAAAAAATTGTTGTAGCAAAACTCACAACTGAAACCTGTAACGTCAATTATAGCGAAGCACCAAAGCAAACGGACATTTGCTATGGCAACCGACCAGCACGCGGGTACATGGAATGACTAGGAGCTGGGCCAGGATCAGGACTAGGACTCGCAGCTAGGCGACTCATAACTTGTCTGCACCATCATCATAAATCCGACTTAACTTGGCCAAATGGTCAGCGGTCAGAAACTATTGCAGTCTCAGGGAACGAGGCATTTGTTGGCCATATTGTTCGAGTCCTACGTTATGTCCAACGTCAGTCATAATGTTGGGATTATAGCCAGATAATGCGGGAAAATAAGGGAGGGCATTGGGTTGACCAGCAAGGGGTAGAAATTAGAGTCGTTGCACAAATTTAAAGATGCAAACGTTAACGTTGACTGACTCGCATAAACTTATCATATATCGCCATGGCAACTGGTGCACACTGAGCGGCAAAAAACATACTTCACTTGAGGAAAATATTACCAAAAAGGTTTTGCAAATCATTATAATATTTGTTTTTCAAATCATTATAATATTTGTTAGTTATTCGAAATATATTATAGATTTTTTTCTAAATTATAAGTAAACAATTATCTAAACTCAAAAGACGGAAAAATATTTTATTTCTGTTCCTTAAAACAAATCAAATATAAATTAAAATTTTTAACTATATACTTAAATTTTTCCCAGTGCACTCTGTGCTGTCAGGCTGCCGCCAGGCAATAGATCCTGATGATGCTGATGAGGCTCCAGTTACCTTTGTTGTTGCTGCTGCCATTTTGCCATTACCAACTGCATTGTCAGGAGGCTAACAACAATGAGGACCGAGATGGAAAAAATGCAATACCTGGCTGCATGGTAGATAGGGATTCAGCATGAGGGAGCACCAGGTGTGGGGGGAGTGGGACTATCGGTGGGTACATGGATATCATCACATTGCTGATGACGGCAGGCGACGAGAGGCGGTGAATGAATTTAGCTTGTAAACACAGGCAGCATGAAAGGCGCACGGTTGCCTCAAACTGGCCAAGAGCCAAGTTACCGGCGGGAAGGGCATAAACAGAGGCTGAGTGTCCTGAAGAGGCAATCTCGAATTGCCCGAGAAGAAGCCTCGAGTTGTTCAAGTTGCAGAAGAGACATTGCCGAGTGGCAAGTACTTTTCCCCCTTCTTGCCTGAAAAAGCCATTCAACATGGAACAAACAACATTTTGTCCATTTTCATGCTGACAAACCAGTGGGGAATTACAAGTTATCACGAGTGGAAAACTACTTTATATATTTGTTTGAAAAATCTGAATTTAGATTGGAGAAAGAGTACTAAGATTAAGGATTTCATTATTCATAGGAAATTATTAATACTTTTTTAGTAATAAGAATTTATTTGAAATCATAAATATATTTTCTAATATCAAATATTAACTAAGTTTTAGGCTATTAACATTCCTTAACCATATTAATCAAATGCCTTTTAAAACAAGTTTCTGTTCAAAATAATTAACTTCCTGCAGGATAAAGAACTATACAACATTTCCAAGATTGCTAGCTTTTAATTCCTCAAAAAGGTAATTAAACATAAAACTTTAACAAGATTTTCGTAACATTTTCGTTGATGAATTTAATGGTTTTGGGCAATCGTTAAGCTGGCAATGTCACTGCCTGGCACCTGCTGGTAACCGTGCGACATTTCTGTAGCTGCAAAAATGTTAACTAGCGTAAAAAGAGCCATAAAAGCGAAGCGTTTTCATTGTGGAAATTCACGTCCACCTGAAATAAAAGCCGGTGGCCAGAACTGAGATCTCCGCAGCCTAGATGTTTTGGCTTTTATTGTTGCCACTGCTGTTGCTGCCATTTCTGTTTGGCTTTTTATGGCATTTGCAGCAACTGCAACTTTGTGAAAGTCTCAGGGGCTTGGGATGCCTGACAAGGGGCATGGAGATGTGCCATTAACGTGGCCCATTTGTCGCCTGCCCCTCCCTCTGTGTGTGTTGACATAATGTTGCAGATTTGCTGGAGAATTCGGTGTTGCCTGTCCTTCAAGGATTTGATGACATTAATGAATGGGCATTGTTAGGCAATGTGTAATCTGGTGGGGTAATTATAAGCAGGTTTTCGGCTGCTTCGTTAGCCTTTATGATGATGAGCAGGAGAGAGAGAGAATGACAGACCTCGGCGGTATAAGCAGGAATGTTGGGAAGATAAATGACCAAATACGAATAGTGATGGATTGTAGGGTAAAATACAGGGGCAAATTGGTAAGGAGATATTCGAAGCTACTTAACGGAAACAGGAAGTACTAATGGTAATGAATAAATTGGTAATTAGGCTTCAAGTTATATTGTAATTAATAAATTGGCTACAACTAATGTTCATCAATCAAAATAACTAACTTTATGCAATTATTAGAATTATTATTGAAATTTCTACAGCTTTTCCAGTAATCAAATTAAAACTGTAAGTTTTGTGGACCTCTAAACTATTCATATTCATATAATAAATTTCGAGATTTCATGGCTAATAAAATTTTCTTGAATTATTTGAACCTTTTACAATAATTAAATTTCAATAGAGACTAAGCCTTTTGTACTATTGTTGTTCTAACTTTATTTTAAAATACTTGTGTTTATTTTTAATCTCCTAGTTATCACGTTGTTGTCTTCTTTTGACCTCTTTAAACTTTTACTTGCAGATAATTGCTGAGCATATCGTAGAGAGCCAGGCTCTTATTTATTTGGTATTTCTCAGACCAAAGAAATTCGCTCGCATAAATTTAATTAAATTGTGCACATTTTTTGTACGGCTTGTGTTCTGCAATTTATGCAAAGCGCTTTCGAGTAAACAAGTGCTGGCATAAAAAAGGACAACAAAAACTTGAAATATGCTGAGACGACACAGTGTTTTCCCTCTTTCTCCCCTTTTCATTCATATTGTTAATTAATTCTGACAAATATTGTGCAAATATTTGGAAAAACTCCAAAGCCCGACAACAAGGCGAGGGCGAGGCAAAAGGAACCGGGAGCACAGTTTATAATAAGGAGAGCAATATGCCGAGGCATATTGAGCCAGCAGAATCCTCATGTAAATTCGGCTTTTTGTGTGTGCTGTAATGTAGAGCGTGTGAAAATCGATGGCCAAAAATAAACAACGCACACACACACACTCACCTGTTAAAATAATTAACTTGTCTTTGACAAGACATATGAGTAAACACATTCCACTCTCGCTCTTTCTCGCTCTGTTAATAAAACACGCCATGTTTGCAGTGCACAAATACAATTACCTTTAAGTACCCTTGTGCCCCCGCCCCTGCCCCTGCCACATGCCCCTTGCCCACCTGTCCACCCGTCTGCCTGTCCACCCCCTTCATAGCAATATTTCCCTCATGCCCACTCTCCACTCTTGGCAAACACGTGCTCGGCCAGCTACCAGTTCCGTTTGCTTAATACGATTACATGGTCTTTCTGTTCAACCCAACAACAAGCCCTTCCCCCAAAAGCATAGGCCACCCAAAAGTAGCTGGCCAACTGATGTTGGGATACACCGAGAGAAAAGTATGGCAATGAATTAATTAAAATCCTTTTTTAATATATTTTTATCAATGACACATCATAATTTATTTATTATCCTTATTTCTAAATCATAAAAAACCATAAAACTCCAAAAATAAAATACATTTCATAAAAGTATTAGCTGTAGTTTATTAAATATTTTCTTTATTTTCCTGTTCACATAATTATAATGATATTTTAGCCATAGTTTCTCCCTGTGCACCAACGTGACGTGGCTCTCTGAGGTTATGGCTGAAAAAGGATGAGCAAAAATGGGGTTGCGGAGGCGGGAATGTCTGCCATTTTGGTTAGAGGGCGTGGCCCCGAGTTTGGTTCTTGTTATTGTTGTTACGGGTCGTTATAATTAATTGACTTAAATCAATTTCTGACTTTGAAGTATTCGTGAGCATTTCTCTGTCACAGTTGCTGCTGATGATGTTCGAAAATGATTTTCATAACTCATACGCAGTGTTGGCTTCAAGGGGGTTGAAATGGTTTCCCAAATATTGGGGAAACTAGCAAATAAATAGGGGAAAATAAGAAAAAATATATATATTTAAAATACTTTCAGCTATGTTTATAACCATCTCACAAATTAATTTAATAAGAAAAAATTAATAATAAATAATAATATAATAAAATCTGCTTTAAAAATCTTCTGGATATCTGCCTCAATATATTCCAATCTTTTGACTGCACTTGGAAATTTAATATATCATCTTCACATATGAAATTTATTTCCTTACAATAGGTAAGTCCTTGCTTTGCTTAAATTTCCAATTGATTTCACCCATTTTGCATTCAGTTCCTTTTGGCCTAGCAGGGAAAACCCCATGGCTAGTGCATTAGCTTTGTACTGATATCTTTTGCTCCGTGACACTGCCTTTTCTTTTTTTTTGCTTCCTTTTGAGCAGCCAGGATGGAGGATAACATGCGACATCCGTTGCCTAGGAAGTTGAGAGCCGCCCAGATATATGACTGCCATATCCTGGGCTGCATCTGCGTCAGCTGGAAGATTAAGTGTCAGCACGCGCTCACTCACACAAAGAAGTCGCACTTACACACACCCTTAGGACGATACAAGAATATTGCGCATACGCCATGTGTTCGCCGTCTTTGACTTTGGAACTCTCTCCCCGAATTTTTTCTTAGCCTGCTTTTGCGCTGACCTAGCATTAACATTGTTTGGCTGCCATCCGCTTCGGTAGTTTCGCCTCTTTGTTTTCTAAATGTCTTTTAAAAATGTTTCCAAAATTGTCGTTGATTTTCTTCGGGTTTCCCATTGTGCCCTGACCTTCTGCTCCCCTTTTGGGGTCTGTGTAAACACATTTTCCAGGAAGACAGAAAAAGGCAAACAAAATATATTAAAGCAATCTGTATTGCCTGCAGATTTATTTAAACATATTAGTCTTGCAATTTATATTGCACTGCACATGTCTGTCCTGAGTTTGTTTTGCTTCGCTTATGATGGCTATTGGCGATTCACTAAACGTAAATTGAATGTGAATCGGTCATTGATCGATGTATGACCAACCACTTGCTGGCTTGGTGGCTTTGGTTGACAATTTGGCTAAGCTTAATGGTCCAGGACCTGAGCATTAAGCAATTAATTATGAGATTTGTTATGCTTACTTGGGAAAATCAAGTAATTGCTTGCCACATTTGTTCGATTGACTGATTTTCCGAATGCAGAAATAATCTTTACGAATTGAATTTCTACAAATATTTTATTTAAAATATAATTTATTACCAAGCTCTCAAGAATCTAATTTTATTTAGCTGTTAGCTCAGTTTGATTTTTCACAACTTCATATATCATATATAGATTATTTCACTTAATCCCCGTATTCAAATTGAACTTTAATATTCAAATTTCTGAAATGAAATTCTAAGGCCGAACTCAATGGTAAATAAACTTATCAATTGCTTTGAGGAAATGGCACTTTCATCGGGGAATTGTCGTATTTTTCCGGCTTACTTTTTTCTCTTTCATTTTCCATTTCGTGCTTGGCTTTGGTTTGCTATCAAAAATCAATATGAGCATGAAATATGCTCTGGCAATGCTCATAAGCCTAAAATGTGTGTACTCCTCCTCTCTTGCCTAATCCCCCTGCACTACTTTCGTTACGCCTTTCTGAGGGGGAAAAGTGCTCCACTTTGAGGCAAACTCCTTGCACAAACCGACCGTCCCCTACCCCTCGCCCCTCTTGGCCAGAAGCTCACCCATTTTCGCCTACTCGCACCACAACAGAAAATCACGCCGCAAATGCAATAAAAGCAGGCAACACACAAATGTAACATAAACAACACAAAGGAGCAGGGCATTCGGTTGGAAAGGGGGATTTCTGGGAAGGAGAGAGAGAAGGAGGTGCTGTGGGGAAAATAGGAAAGGTAGGCCAAGTAGGAGAAAGGGGCGTGGAGCTGTGGGCGGCGTAGTAGGCAGAAAGGCATCGGCATGGATACATCGATTATACAAGTGGCTGGAAACCAAGCCAAATTGTGGGCGGAGATAACTCCGATGGCTCCTCTACTTCTGGTTCTTATACTTCTCTATAACTATGCACTGAAGGAAAATTATTTTATTGGCATTTTATTAATTATTAAGATACAAAAATTATTTGGAACCTTTCTAAAATCTAGATAAATCCCAAAAATATTTAAATAAATCCCTTCTTTCAGAATAAATAAAGTTTTCAGGAACATTTTCTTATAATTTAATCTGTAATTTCCTGGCAGTGTAAATATTTGAGTGTGTGCGTGAGCTGCAGGACTTGGCTACGTAAAAATGTTGCATACTGCCAGGCGGCCAAAAACATTTTCCACATTTTTCGTAGTGGTAATAAAAGTTTTTATCGCTTTAAATGAAAATTTTTCGCTTCCGCAGTGTGAATTTTCCCTTTTTCTTACCCTGAAATCCCCCTCATACCCGCATTGTCGTCGTTGTGTTTATTATTGCACTTGGCTCTCGTGTTTTTGTATCTGTTTTTTTTTTTTTGTTAATACTCCCATCTTTTTAGTGGGCGTGATGTCTCGTTGCTGCCTAGTTTATCTGGGCCTTGTTTTTGTTGTTGTTGTTTTTACCAGAAATTGTAATTAAAATTGTGCAACTTAAGTAAATGCCTGAGCTACGTATATTTATGTGGGCGACTGTAATTGCACGCGTGTGTAGCAGAAAGACGAAGAATGTTTGCATTTGCAAATGAGCAGAAAATTAAGTTAATTTAAATGCAGCTCGGCTCATCTAGACAACAGCAATTCCGTGCTGGCGTTGGAAATTAGTTTATTCTGGTAAACTTTAAGACAAAATGCAAATTAAGCTCTATGCCTATTTCAAGGAAGGATAAATTATTTGTGATTTATGCAAGGAATGCGATTTTGAATATATTTTAGATGAAGAAAACTTTAAGGTTTGGGGAAGAAAATTAAATGGAATATTTTATGTTCAATATTACATTGAACGTGTTTGTTTAATTTTTTAAGTTAATTAATTTACCTGATAAATGCCATTTTTTCCAATTTACTCTCATTCAAATGCTTATAAAGCGAAATAAAGTTCATAGTTAAAAGTTAAAGCAAGGCATTAACTTAATTACTCTACTAAAAGGTAACTAAAAGATGGCATTTTTTTCCAGACGATCAATGTTTAATTACTTGCAAGTTTCCTTTGACTTTCAATCGATACAATGTCGCACAGATTTCTCAAATGGCTTTTTGCCCCTTCAATATCACGTCGCAGCAATTAAATTAGTTGATGTAAAATCCTTTCTTTATTTTTTCTCCATCGTTAAGTCAAAGCGTTTAACTTTTCAGCGAAGGGGGAAGCAGGAGCATGGAACCCGTTCAAAGGAATTTTTCGCGATGCGAGGCAAGTTAATTAACCATGGATGGGGTGGGGGAGGACTGTCGGGAAAACCACCAAACTGTGTTGATGTTGTTGGTGGTTGCTGCTGCTGCTGCTGGTGGTGGTTAGCTGTCAGCAGTTGACCAAATGAAGAGCTGACCAAGTCGCAGGGAGACGTCTTTTGTGCGGCTTGTTAGGGGCCGTCGTGACAAGTTGGCAGCGGGAGTTGGTCAAAAGGGAGTCGGAAAAGAGGTGCCGGGGGCGTGGTGAAAAATCGAACAATGCTCTGGACAATCGTTTGTGGTTTGTCGCTGAGCTTTTCCTCATTTTCCCTTCTGTGGCTGCATCTGCTCTGTGTGCTTTGATTCCGTTGCATACTTTGTTGCGCCGCTGAATTGCACATTAATCAATTGCAGAAATTGTGGTGGAAATTTGTGGCAATTTAACAGGACAAAATAAAATATTTATGGCATATTTAAATATTTGTACAGTAAAAGTTACAAATAATATGGGTAAGGTGAGTGTTAATAGGAATAATTTTACTTTATTTTAAAATTTACATCAAAATGGAGGCAAATTTAATTGCATTGGCAAAGGACATCCTTTGATTTTATGAAAATATTATAAAACTTTGTAGTTTGTTAAAATATTTTATTAAATTCATTTTACAACAATGTTTAAGACTCTTCTGTACCCAAGAAACTCCTCTGATTTCCCCTGACCATAATTTTCAGCCAACTCATTGTAAGAAATGCATCTTCAGGATTAGCCAACCTGCTCACACCTCTTGGTACGTAATCCCGGTTAGAGCTTTGTTTATGCATTCCCTCAGCCACGGAAAATCTTGTCATTTGGTGAGCAGATTTCCTTGACTTATGGCCCTTACCATCGTTGGCTGTTGGTAGTTGGCCATTTCCAGCATTTCCACCACCACCACATGGCCAAGATGACGAGCCACCTACACAGTCACACACACACACACACCCCCTCTAGCTTTTGGCCGCACTTAAAAGCGTTAACCATCGCCAGCAGCTGTGGCAGGGCTTCTCAGCCATCGACTAGCACACACAATTGCACGAGACGTAATGGAAAATGGAGACTGAGATCCGGAAACACTGAGCTAAAAATGTTTAAGGGAAATGGGATAAATGTTCAGGTTTTGAAATGCCAAAAATTTCATTGGAATATTCCTATTTTTGTATTATTTATTAAAGGGACTTTACGAAAGTCTCTTGATAGCTAGTTATTTTTTATTTGCTAAATTTTATGCAGATCTTGTTAAGATTGTACAAAAATATTGATTTAATCTACAAGTAGTTGGGGCTGGGATTATAAAAAATAGGAAGAAATCTGTTTAAGTTTGTCAGAAAAGAAATGTTTGGTTATATTAATATTATTTGTTTTATTAACAAACTGAGAAATTCTAACAGACTGAACTTCAAAAGCATAAAGATAATTTAAATCGGACTTCTATTATTTAATTTTATATTAAATAAGGAAACATTTTATTTTCAGTGTTTAACTGAGGACGTTTAAAGTGGAGGGGAAAGGGCAAGCGCGCGTCAATGTCCCTCGTGTAACTTTTTTCATTTCGCCGAGTTCTTAATTAAATTATGAATTATGCACAGTTAGTTAAATAGACGAACGTTCTCTGGGTTTTCCTCTCCTGTTAATATTCTGCATATATATATACATATCTACCTTTTTTTTGCTTTGTTTAAGATTTAGCAGTGCTTACATTGAAGACGGATTTACCGGCATGAACATAAACGTAAACAGAGCTTTTTACATTTTTGCTTTATGTTTGTTTTGCCTCGTAAATGGCATTACTAACCCAAATACTTTGTTATTGGTGCTGTCTGTGTCTGTGTGAGGGGCATAAATAAGTCGCTTATTTATTGCACGTACCACACACGACCTTAAATGGGCACAAAGTGAAAGTGTTTGCCTTCTGCCACCTCTGCTTTCACTGCTTTTCCGAGTATCGAGTTTCCTTTAACTCTGGCAGAATCCTCTTCGAGGCTGCTCACATTTTTATACACACCCTCCGCCTGGCATTTGTTATTTCGGTTTTTCGACGCATAAAATGTGTGTAATAAAATTCCATGAATCTGTCGTTATTTATGACCACAATGTGTACAAATATTTATAATACAAAAGTGTAAATAAAAGGCTTTTCGCGCAGGATTGAAGTTCAAGTAGATTTCCTGCGATTATTTTGCCTCAATTAATTTTGACAATGTCCGTAGTCATGGTCCTGCAAACTTTCAATTAACAGATGAAATAATTATGATTAAATGATGGCCTTTCGTTAAACAATAAATATCATTCAACTCTTTGAGTTTCGCCCCCGTTGAAAGCCAAATAAATATTTACTCTAAAGTTACCCAACCACTTGGCTTCTCTTCGCCAAGTAAACAATTCCCAAACTTAATTAGATGCTTTGGGGTAAGGCGAAAACGAGAATAAATTTGTAATTTACATTTTGCGTGATTCAAGGAACACAGATGCGATGCCGAAAGGTGAACAACAATGCAGCCGGAGGAAGATGCGAAAAGTGCTAAGCATTGGCATTCTTTTGTTACACTGGAAAATGAGTTAAGCTTAGTTGATCTTTGGACAAATTATATTACTATATTTCTTTAAAGGATTTAATTAAAACTTTATAATATAATAAACAAAATGTCAGGCAAGTGGTTATACCATAAATGAATAAGTTTGAGTTGAGGTGACAACTTTTTCTATAAAGAATTTGGTTTAACGATCACTTTTAAAAATTAAATTAAATACCCAATCTTTGTATTACTTATTCTACAACATTTATAAAATATTTTCATATTTTTCTCAACAAATAAATTGATTAAGAAAAATCAAGGATTTTCTTGAACAAGATTCTTTGGCAGTGTCTGTTAATGTGTATGTCCTGGTGTTTTTCGGATGTGCTACCAACTTCTGTATAAGTATGTTTTATGCTCTGCCGCAATAGCAACAACAACAACAACAACAACAATAACAACCAGTGACAACAAAAACAAGCAGCCACAACAACAATTCGTTGTTAACTGCGGAAGCGGAAACTTCAAAGCGCAAACACTTGGCTTTATGAAGCTGCCAAGGGGCTGAAGAAGCAGGAAAATGCTCCAAGCAAGGTGAAAAAGCAAGGGGAAAATCGGAGAATGAAACTTGGAGGTAAGAGAAGGCTACAGCAGCACAAGGCACAAGTGTGACACACCTTTACCCAGAGGCGCTACGAAGGGGAGACAGGTTTTTCCATAAGGAAAAAATATTTAAAGGTGCTTGAGCTAATAGTGTATTTTTCAAAAATGTTCAATTTCTTTGATAATAAAGAACTGATTTACAGATATGAAAAAAGAAAGCAGAAGCCATTGTTTCCATCCCTTGAAAGGAATTTATTTATGCAGCAATCTCCAAGTTGTTCTAATTAGTTTGCTGCGTAAAAAAGTAAACTTTTCCTTGGGATCCCATTCCTGTGTGATTTTTTCCAGCACGCACCTGGCGTTTTGCCCCAAAAAACTCGCATCGCCTCGCCTCTGCTCATATCGCGTGTGTGAGAGTCTCGTGTCTGCTGAATTAATTCACGCATTGCAGGGAATTTTGAGTTCCTCTTTGGGCCCACTGGAAGCCGCTTTCAAAGTTGTCAACTCGGCTTATTTCATTTGGGGCTGCGGCCCTTCTGGATTCTCAACTTTGTCGTTATTGTCACCGTTTTGTTATTAATTCACCGAACACTTGTTGTAGCGGCTGCTGTTGTTGCTCTTATTGTTCCCACTGTAATTTATATCCTGCGTCACCAGCTGCGGACCAAAAAAAAAAAAAAAAAAAAACCAAAAAAAAGAAATCAAAAAAAAGTAAGGACGTAAAGCGTCAAGAAAAGGGGAAAGCGTAGGACAATAAAATTTTGAGCAATTTTTACTGTCAGTCGTTGCCGTTAAATTTACTTACTGGCAGCCAGTCCTGGCGCTCTCTTCCTTTTCACTCTTAATTATTCACTTGTCTTTCGGATGCCCTGGCAAGGGGAGATGTTTGAAAAGTAATTGAGTTGGAAAAGGATATGCAAAAAATCAGTAACTTCAATAAAGAATAATTAAGAAATTAGGGAGTTAATTTAAATATCTTTGATATACAAAAGAATATCAATAAAAGCTCCAGAACTTATATGAATTTGTAATAAAACTTATAGGAATTTGTCAAAAAATCTGAGACACTATCTTATATATATTTTATTAAAATTAAAAGAAATACCTTCCAATATCAGGGTATTACATATTCGCTCTTTGTAAATATATTATGATTTATGTCCACAATTTTGGCGCCGCTTTGCGTGAAATAAGTTCACCAAAAACAAAAGTGCTCGAGTCCAGATTTTTTTTCAGCTTCTGCATTTTTAAAATGCTTTATTCTTTATTTTTATGTTCGATGTTCTTTCTGCTTCTGAGAGTGCACTAAAAATTCGTAAACTTAACTTGATTTCAGACATTTTTTTTTAGCTGCCTTTTCTGTGTTTGCCTTGGCCAAACAATTCCTTTTGAAGGTCCTGGCCAAGTGAGTGGCCAAAAAAAAAAAAAGAGAAAAGAAATCCGGAACAGGATGCAAGTTGTAATTTCATTTCTTGCAACTCTTTGAGATTTTCGTTCACTATTTTTTTCCATGTGTGTTGGGTGCGCGTTTAATTCAAGTTGGCAAACAACATGAAGATAAAGTTTATTTGGATTTCTACCAAATTGTTGCTGTTATCATCCTTCTGCCTCTGGTTACTTTCTTTTAGAGTCCCAACGCCTGTTGTCACTGCTTTTATTGCATTTGTTTTCCTTGTTTTTCACGCTTTCTTTTGAAACAATATTAAGGCAGGGCTTTAAAAACAAATTTAACTATTTATTTTAAGCATTTTAAATTGTTTGTTTTAATATTTATCTAGCTAAAAGCAAATTTAGATATTTATTTTGAGCATTTTATATTGTTTGTTTTATTATTTATCAAGCTAAATTATAATTAGATAAAATATGTTTTTTCTGAAGCTTCTATGAAAAGCAAATTTTAAATGTTTGTCTATTTTCTGTTTACGCAGCCTTAAATGTTAAATAAATAAAGCAATCTTTTTAATAATAAATATGTATGTAGTGGAAGCTACTAACTCGAAAGCTGCTGAAAATGCTAAAAAAATGAATTCTCAAAGTATTTTCCTGTTATTTTAAAAAGAATAAAAGTTCCTAAGAACTAAACAAAAGGTTTCAGGATAAAACTAGCCAAAATGGTATAACAGGATCCTTGTTTAAATTTAAATTAATATTTTTCCCCACACATTATATTTCTCATTATATTAAACCCTTTGCGACCCATTTCAAAAAATTATCCACTTAATCTGTCACAGAAAGTTGCAAGGATAGTTTGCTTTTTTTTTTGCTTTTTGGCAAGTTGGCCAAGTAAACATTTTAATTTCGCACAAGAGCCACGCCCACTAATTGGGTTAAGAGCGAGTGAGTGGCAGACGAGTGGCAGAAAAGTTGAAATAATTTATATCCTTTGGCAATTCCTGAATAGCTAAAAGTTGCTCTCCAGACTTGTTTGCGGAATGTCAACTTTCCCCCGCCTGCCATACACACATTTATATCTCTGTCGATCTTGAAATGCGGCAAAATAAAAGAGGTTTCCCAGAACATTTAAGGAGCTTAAATGCTTTCGCCCTTCTGGCCATCAAAAATACATTTTTTGCTTTATCAGTTTGACCGAAATTTACGGCACATTTTTTCTTAGGGCTCGTCGCTGCTGTCAAAATGTTAATTGCCACATACCAAATCAGTTTATGGTCATTATCCTTGTGTTATCCCAAGTGTGAAGAGGGGTGTCCTGTTTTGCGCTCTATTTTTTTTTTGTTTGTTGTATTTTGTGGTTTGCTTTTGTATTCTTTGTTGTTTTTGGTCACGTCATCGATTAGCAATGTGTTGCCATGGCGTCTTCCACTTTGCAGCAGCACAACACAAACACACAGGACTTGGGGGCGAGGGCGGAAAACCACACAAACTAACACGAAAAACCCCTGAAAATCCAAAAAAGTCCTGACCGCAAGTTGTAAACAACTTCACTTGGCGACCGTTCGTTACTGGATTTTTTTTTTTAAGTTTGCGTTTAGGTTTTCCCTGGTTTGGTTTGTCAGGATAATGCCACGTATTTTTCACAGTTCTTGTAGGTTTTTTTATTTCTTTTATTATTCTCAGCCACTATATATCGTTGCACTAATGATGATGATTTATTGTGGGGTTCGGTTTTGGGACTCTTGCCTCAAGGAGCTGCGACTGAAACACGACCGTCTGCTCGCACGGCTCGCCGTCAACTGGTTCGCCTCGAGCTTCCTTCGAGCCATCGTTCCCCTTGTGAAAGCCGAGTTACCAACGAGCCGGGGAAATTCCGCACTCGTGAATTATGCATTTTCCACCTACGGGTTTCGAAATTTCCCTGGCTCTCTTTGCACCGTTCTGTCTCTCTTAGCTGTTTTGGGCAATTTTATAATTCTTTTGGTGAGTTTTCCTCATTTTCCTTGTGCCGGTGGTGACTTTTCCATTTTGCCGGTTTGTTTACGTTTTTGTGTGTTGGCCCGCTTTTGGCTAGCAGCCGGCTTTCTTCGCTGGCCAACATGTGACTGCTGGCGGGGGTGCTTTTCCACGGCGCTTTTCTACGAATTTAATTGATTGAGGAGGTTCACTCGGCCGAGGGTGCGGCAAGCAAGGGGGTTTCCTTTTTTTTTTGTTGAAACAGATTTCTTTTGGGCCAATTTCGAAGGGTTGGTAGACGGTTTTCAACGTCATAGCTTTAATTGGCTTGAAGGGGACTAATTTTTGGGAACACGCTAACTTTACCTGCAGGCAAGTTGAGAGGGAAAATTGAAGTTTAATCATTTTTCAATTGATTTTCTTGCTTTGAAAAGGGAAGGATTTTATTATTTTACGAAGCAATAAACTGTCAAGGTTATAATTACGAAATAAGATTATAAATTTGATTGGTTTTTATGTAATTAGAAGATATTATAAGACATAAAAATGTTAGAAACAATACTACGTGGAATATAAGTCTCATGAAAATATATTGAAAATCCATAAATCTTCACTTATTTCAAAGAATGATGAGGCCGTTTAAAAGCTTTTTTCTTTGAGCCCAAACATAAATGTAGAACAAAATATATTCAATAAAGGCCACAAATATATTCAATTAAAATCCTCTTGCAATCCTAATACTTCCGACTTATAACTTTCCTAGGCCATTTGTTCCTCACTTAAATCTGCAACACCAGAAACCTTTTAAATACCCTTTAACAAAGACGCAGGCTAATAATGATGACAAATGCCGCATAGAGCTGGCCAGGTTTTGTTCTAGCTCCTCTGACTCCTCTAATGCCCGCTCCTAGCTCCTCTTTGACCACAAAAATGGAATGTGCCGGGCAAACCGCTTTGGGTCGCAACTTCGTCTGGTTTCGGCTTATTTACAAGAATTTTTCGTTACATCTCGTTTCGTTTCAGGCCTGGCCGAAAACCGCAAGCACCAAAAGACAGGAGGCCGCAGGGACGAGGACCAGGACGATGTAGATAGGATGAGGCGATGAGGCGAGTGGCACAATAGACAAAGTGTATCAATTATAATACGGGCGCCAGGAACAGACGACCGTAGAAGAGGGAGAGGAAAGGCAGGAAAAGTGTGAGACCAGGAGTCAGGATCTAGGAAACAGGACCCGGGAGTTGGGCACATTGCACAAGGAAAAACTTCATATATCATTGGTAAGACATAAGGTAAATATATTAAATAATTCCTTTTTTTATTTTATATTAAAATTTCTTTTAATTGCCTTATTTTAACATTTTAAAATAATAAATAAATTAAAAATAAACAATAATATTGATATTTTTTTAAGAAATTTAAAACTAATATTTAAAATGCACTACATAAACCTTAATGGAATATTGCAGATGAGATATTCAAATAGAAAACGATTTTAAAGACTTCTAAAATATAAAATTAACACACTAATTTAGACCCTAATATTCCTTAATAATATTGTATTTTTTCTCTGTCTAGGCAACCACACGGAGCCATGTTGGCAACGACAAGTACAACCACAATTACCTCGGATCCGGGCATTCTCTGTTTTCATCACTGCAACGTGAAAGTTTTCTGCTTCACTTTGCCGCACACTTGTCCCCATTGCAATGCGCCACTGGACGCGGATGTGGACGTCGATGCGGAGGCGAGTGCGAGTGCGGATCCAAAGGCGGAACTAGACAGGAGTGGCCAGAAACCACGCCTCCTGCTCCTGCCCTTCCGTCTGCCATATCCCTTTGTGCGGGCCACACAGCATCCGTGCGCCATTGTCCTGCGTCCCTCTACTGGTGATTTTCTCAAGTGAGTAGCCCCGAACAGGATCGGCCACAATGGCCAACGGCCAGGATATGCCAGGATATACGTGTATTCTCAGCAGCTGCTGACATTCAAATCCACGAACAAATCAAACAAATGCTTTTATTACTTTCGGACAAGGTTTCAAACAAATTTGTAGAGTTTTGGCTTAAATTTGTTCCATAAAGTTTTCAAGGATTTTCGATTTCGAAGCCTAGAATTACTGCCTGATTTTATGGCTGAATAACCAGAAATTAAATTATATTTTACATATCAGAGGGGTGTTATTTAAATGGTTTGAAATTTATAATTTGTAAAAGGTGTATGCATTTATTTTTGGTATGCTTTGTACATGAAAGTTAATATTAAACAATACATTTTTACCCTTTCTCAATAATATATTGCAAAATAATATTCTTAAAATATAAAATCAAACCAAACAATGATCAAAATAGTTCCAGGAATATTCTTACTTTTTGTATCTTTCACACTATTTAAAATTCAAATTTCATAGACCCTGGATTTTTACTACCTGATATCGAAATCAAGCTATTGAAGCCGACTATTCCAAGCGGCTTCACTCGATTTATTCGGGAACCAGAATCCCCACAATCCCCGTTGACCAGGCCAAAGCAAATTTTGTGCAAATTTCCACCAAAATGCAAGTTTTTTGTTGTATATGAAAGGGGGTTTTGCTGGAAATATCTTTCATGGCAGGAATATATATTTTTTTGATGCGTTGTGTTTCCGCAGCGATTACAGCAACGCCACCGATTTGCATATCGCAGTGACCACATCCGGCGGCGACATCGTGGAGTTCGATCGCATTGGTCTGCGGCGGCATCGCCGGGATGATAATCCGCCGGAGTGGCGGCAGTCCCTGCTGGTGGGGGATGTGCCGGAGCCGTGGTACGACTTCTGGGATGAGGTGCTGCAGCAGGTGAGTCTCTAATGAAAAGTTTACGAAACTAGGGTGATTCAATGTGCTTATTATTTTTAGGAAAAGAAGAATTTTATGACAAAAACAAAAAATACAACAAAAATAAAAGTTCAATTGAAATTATTATTAAAATTAATAAAATATTAAAAGGAAGACCATGTTGATTCACCCTACTGACATTGTATTGCAAATCCCTAAGCCTTCGTCTCACATCCTTTCCCCTCTTGCATTGATAGATTTGCGCCCAGACTATACGCTGGTCCATTGCCAGTTACGCGGAGGAGACCCACAACTGCTATGCATTCGTTCTGGCTTTCCTGCAGGCCCTGGGCCATGCCCCATTAAGTGAGGCGGCCAGGAGCAAGACCACCTTCTGTGAACAGCGTATCGTACCCAGGACAACGACGGCGGGGAAGTATATCTCGCTGTATCGCAAACTCCGCCGAAACGGTATGTACGTCCATCGCCAGCAGGCGAGACATCGGCATAAAGCGAAGGGCCCAGCAGCCGCAGCCTCAAATCCATCTAGTTCCTATGCCCATTCTTCTGATATCCGCGATGGTGTTGGCGGCAGTGGAAGCAGCAATCACAAGATTCCCACAAAAGGATACCCAAGCGGCAGTGTCGCAGGAATCACAGGATCTCGCCCCCGACCCACACTATGCACCATCGAAGAGTAATTAAAAGGAGTAAACTATTCAAGGATCGGAGGATATAAAATGTATTCAAGATTGTATTCCACTTGTATTGTTTGTTACAATTCATCAGCACATTAATTGATCTTAAATAAAGTGTAAATGTAAATGAAAATGTAATTGTTGAATTTCTTTATTTTATTCTTTACAATTTTAAGTGATTTTATATAATTTTATTTACTATTTTAATCTTTTAATAAGGATTATAAACCAATTGAATAGCAGGTATAATTATTTTAATTATTTCCTGACATGGATTAGTAATTTATTCGGTTAAATATGATCTATCAGAGATGCTATTTAAATTTGCATTTAATGTTCTTTAAGATATCTTAAAATAAATTAATAAAACAAAAGATTCTTAAATTAAACAAGCTGTAAGGACATTTTTCAAATTTAGCTTGAAATCTTTAACAAATCTTTGATAAACTTAAACTATTCTTCATTAATTTACCCAATGAATATATATTTAGCTTTTAGAAGCATTTTTGATTCTTTGGCTTCAAGCTTATAGTACTTTGTAAGGAATGTAAGCAGGCATAAATTCTTAATTAGGTTTTGTCTTGGCATTTTCTCTTTGGAATTATAATTAATATATTTAACGAATTCGGGGAGCCACATTTTCGCGGTACATGTTGTTGTAGTTGCCCGGCGGATTATAGTTGCACACCACAAATATGGTATTTCCCCTAAATAAAAATTTAAATTAATCTTCAATCTATCTTCAGAATTACAGGCTGACTTACCGTTTAGCAAAACCGACTCCAAGCTCGGTAGATCCCTTCCATACTACCTGAGTAAAGTGTCCTGTGTTGTATTGGAACGAAGGACAGTGCCATTGGTATTCAGAGATTTCCTCGTACCAGGATCTAACTGCATCTGCGCCTCCAAGATTTCCCCCGGAGGCCATGTATATATTCTCGCCATATCCGCTGTGTTGGCGATGCTGCATGCAATTTCTGGCCAGCAAATACTGAATTGGGGGGGATCGGGCGTTATTTATTTTATTTCCATGTAGGATTATAGATAATCCTCTTACCTGGGCCCATTCAGTGGCCAATTGATTTAGTTTGGGACTGAGCCGTAAGGGCTGGGCACCATGCATTGCCCGATATTTATTGTGGGCATCAAGAACTTCACGCTCGAACTGAAAATTAGGAAAGGGAGTGTTGATGAATTTGCACAACCAAATTTTATAATATTTAGGGAGAGTTTCTTGGTAGCTGTTACAATTTTTTAGATTTATTTTGTTTATCATCTTTTAAAAATTCATGCTTAAGCATTTTAAAATGTTATACAACTGTTTTGTACTTTTTTTTAAGCTGCAGAAAATAGAGAATACTAGTTTTAAGAACACCCTTTTCCATAAATTATTTGTAAATAATTTAAGGACTTTCACTTTATTCTTACTTGTTGAACACTCATTTTCCTTAATTTCTATAAGGCACTTGGTTAGAATTTACTTAATTTTATTGTTAACTGCTTCCTTAAAATAGTTTATATTGGCATTTATTTAAATTAAAAAATAAATTGTGCGCTGGCGCTGTCACTTGTCGCTGGAAACTGAAGTCGTCTGGGGGCTCAGCAGCGGCTTTTATGAGACCTGCCCAGATTTCCTTATCAGTTGATTTTCCGCCAAGCCAACTGGACGGAACTCGGTGAACAGTCGCAATTGTGGGGTTCCGACAAACCGAAAAGGCTGACTAATCTCCGGGCGTGACGTGCCGGCAATTTGGGCTTGAAGCTATTTAAAAGAGAGCTAAAGTGACGCGAATCATTGCCAAAGATAAAATAGCGTAAATATTAGAAGGCTTTGGGAGTAGGTAGCTGCAAGGTTGCTTCGTTAAAAGTCGTTAAAAAATAACATAAATATTTTAAAATTCCATAAAAAGCATGGGGAAATCATATAAGACACTAAAGTCTTTTTAAAACTATTTAAAATCGTATCTGACCCTTGAAGAATTCATGTTCAAGGCGGAAAAGTAATGATATCATAATTTATGAGGCTCTTTTAAGCGGTTTTTAATATGATTACAAGCTTTTGTTTAATTATAATTTGTAAAATATATAAATTAATGAAATATAAATATTATGCTGTAATCAGCGGGTATTTAAGAAGACTCTGACGTAAATCTCAGCTGGCGTTTTATTTTAAATACTAGACTTGAAATTCTTGGAGCCACTGACACCTTATCACCTTATGTTTTTTGCACATTTTTATGTGAGTGTATAACACTCCATTTCTTTGTAGGTGTGACTGTGTAAAATAATTAACATTTTACAGAATAAAAGTCACCTTTACATCCATTTATCTGTGTATTTAATGAACTTGCGCCCCTTAGCCTTTCATGGATATACTTTATGATGATGGGGAGAAGGCGGTGATTTTTAAATAGATTTTAAAATAGAGTTTCCTTGGTGGTTTACTCGCAAGTCAGCTTGGCCCGGAGAATGCCAGGTCCAGATTCCTGAACCCCATATCCTTGGCTTGGCTTGGATCGGCTTTTGTGGCTGCCACTCTCGCGCCTGCCTCATTAATGAACGCAATATCCCAGACAGGAGGCTGGGGCAGGAAGCGGGGCGGCGCTTGGTTATGCAAAACTGTCATGAATCGGGAAAATGTAATTACATTCTCGTTGATGATGTTGATGAGCAGCCAGCAGGTTCTGCCAGGGTTTCAGCCGCAGCCTCGACATTTCATCTTGGATAGAGCGCAATACGTGTATATAAATTGTATAATGTCGCCTCGGCCAACTTTGGCGACACGTAATTTCGAAGCAAATAAGTTTTGCCCTTCTCCAGGCCAAAGTTTTGCCACGATTCGCTGCTCTGCCGCCTGCCACCAACTGCTACCTGCCGCCACCCAGGCAGGACCCACTTCCTTATGCCCTTGTTTGCCCAACTGGGATCTGGATCAGGTGTCGTTATTGAATTCAACAGTTGAGGCAAGCTTCGGCTTAGCTCCCGAGGGGAGTGACACGGAAACGGACAGGGACAGGCGGCTGACTTGGCGGCATCATAGAGTAAATTCCTCAAAATAATAGTGAAGGAGTTTCAAATGTTGTAGAAAATACGTAAATACATTAAATAAATAAAGAAACAAAGAGTGAATAATCAAAATAATTACAATTTATGACTTTGAACATGAGAATTTTAAATAAAACAGAAAAAAGCTGAGTGTTTCTATTATTTATCCAAGTCTTTAGCTAATAATATATTCTTTTATCGAAAGTGACTTTTTTATTATTGCTTAATTATGTTTGAAATGTTTTTTTTTATTACATTATTACGCCATAAGCGGCTTCCTTTCATTCATAAGTTTGAAATTGAACCTGCATTCGTGCACGTACTTAGACTTTTTTGTTGACAGACCTCCGCCGCCAGATAATAGCTCCAATTGAAAGCCATATCCATATTCTTCCATCTGCCCTGAGTCACGATTGCACATCAAAGTGGGGCAGTGCTTTTTGCTATATTTACCGACCTTCTCTCAAGGTATCAAAGCCATGATGGTAGTGGGTGGATGGGTGTGACTGGGTGGGATTGCTGTTTGTACTTTTATTTGCACAACAATTTCCATGAGTCAAAATTAATGGTGAAATCGGTGCCTGGAACTTTACTTACCTAACTCTCAAGGCAATTGTACCATGATTAAAGTACAGTTCAGTGTATATAGCTTATAGGAGGCAATAAATCATTTGTTTTTTAATATTTTCAATTAAGAAACATATTACTTTTATTATTAAAGATAACTGCAAATACTGCCACTAAGCAATATTTGGTTTTATGTGTAATTTTTTTATTTATTTCAAAATCAAACAATAAAGTTGTCATTTCATATCACTCTTTATTGCTTCTTTTATAATTTTAAAACTTAACCAAATATTAGTACAATTTGAGGTGCTGGCCTGATAAACAAATAATTAAATTATTGCATTTCTATGCTAATAAATTATAAACTAAAAAAGCAATATCTACCGCATTCCCGTTTGTACTTTTTTCGTAAGGAATTTTCCCCCGTGAGTCAAGCCCCTAAAAATTGATTTTTTAAACTGGCGCCAACGATGGTCTTAGCTTGTCTGGGTTATGGTTGTTATCTAATTAAAGTGTAAAAATAGATGTTCAGCATAAATGCGTAACACGTAAAACGTGCATGAGGGAAAATCAAATGGCAAAGCGACTCACAAACAGACCTTGAGCGGCATTTAAAACGATTCTTTCAACGCTGCCTTTTTCCCTATTCTTTTTTTTTCACGAATTTTCTGCCTTTCGCTTGGCACTTTCCAATTTGGCGAACTTTGTACCCGAGAGTTTGACCAAGTGCCGAGCTGCAAACAGTTTAGACCCGGCGTCATGGTAATGATGTGAATGCCTTTCTATGGCTGCACCGAGCCAATCTGCTTTCTATTTCTACCAATTTTCCCGCTCCATTTGACACATTTTCAACGCCGAGGAAAACCAAAAAGTGGAAGGGACAGAGACTGAGACTGAGAGGAAAGCATTGAAAATCTCAACTAATGTCAAATGCTTTGTTGTCGAAAATCCAGCAAAGAGGAGGGAGTAAAGCTTCCCTCGGTTGACACTTTTAATTTAGTGCTTGGTTATTTATCAATCGCATGTATTAATAACAACCAATGCATCAGTGGCTCAAGATGAATGCATTTTCCTTGTGATTTATGTTCTGCAGCTGGCCAAGCTACTGTGCGGGGGAGTACCCTTTCAGCATCCTTTGGCTTGGATTATCAAGTCAGAGCAAACACCCTACCGGGCTTACTTGATGCAAAGCCGAAAGCCACTTCGAGTTTCCCACTCGTTGTTGAGTGCTGGGCAAATATTTACAAAATGTCAACGCTTTGACTCGATTTGCTTTGATTTTGATAAGACCAACAAAGCGTAACGTAAACGAACAGATAACAACTGATTTCATTCACAAGTACAAATAGTGGGCGAGAAAAATGCAGGGGAAATCCAATAAATCGTTAGTCACGATGCCCCCAGAGGTTTATGGTAACATTTTATAGTAACTGCTATCAAAATGACGATAAAAATGCCTTATCTTGTAGACGTTGCTACAGCTATTCGTCACATATCTTATCAATTTGAATAAATAATAACATCTAAGAAAAAGTCGTTAAATCCTGTTGTTAACAGTCTAGGAAAATTTTATTTTAGGCTGTCAGGCACATATCGCTATTGCTTGTCATTGTTTTGGAAGAGCTTAGTTTAGATTTCTTTTTGATACAATAATTCTTCATACACAATTTAGGGGATTTTTTGTTTATACTCCTTAATAATTATTTAAAAAAAACTATAAACATTAATGCGAATTTTACATAAGAACTGAAAAGAAAACAATTCCTAAGAACTCAATAAATAAATCGAAGTACCCCTAAGAAAAGCGGAAATCATCTAGTGAAAATTTTAGCCCCACTTGAGTTTTCTCATCTGTTGACTTAGCACTTGCTATCTCTTTTAATTTAAATATTCCCCTCTCTTTCTTTCTCTTTTGGTGACTTTCACGGCAGCGTCCAGAGGAGGCGCTTAAAAAATGTATTCACACAAATTTCTTGTGTCAACTCGAAGTTTTCAGCGAATTAGCAATTTGTGCAGTGGTCGCAGTGGAAATTTTATACCAAATTGCAAATTCGTGTTTACTTTGTTTCAGTAAATTTTCCACCTCGTTTTTTTTTTGCGCTGAAGAAGGACTTTTCCTTGCTTGTTCTCTTTGCGCTGTGTTGACTTAATGGATATGTAAATAAAAAGTGAAGCTGGGATCTGCTCTTGACTGATAAGTTTTATACGAATTATGTTTGTATATAATTTCGGAGGGGAAATCAAATTCGAGTCCGATTGCTGGATTAATTGTCAGCCCGTCTGTCTTCATTTGTTGGCTGTGTGAAAATCGGTTGGATTGTTGTGCATATTAAGTGGGAAATTTATAAAAGCAAAAAGACCTGCAAACGGTGTGCGTCATTTAATTCTCATGACTGCTGGCAATGACAGCTGTTTGCGTTTTGTGATTTCATTCTGATGGGTTTATTGAGATATATCACGCATACGCAGTGTGGCCTTTAAAAAGGTGACTTTATTTCAGAAATAAATAAATTTCAGAAGAAAATTTGTGGAGATATAATTATTTAATTATAGAAATATGTAAAGCAAGCCAAGTAAAATTGGCAGAAGTAGAAGCTTCCTTCAGAGAAAGCGCCTAAAAGTTGGCTCAGGAAAAGGCATATTTTGAAATGTTAGCTGCAACATGTTTCTGTTTATGGCTGACTTTACTCTTCAGACAAGTCCTTGGATTATCCATACTAATGCTCTCTACATTGTCGGACAAACCAATATTGCATTCCCATTCCTGTAAAGCTGCCATATTATGTGTACATTGGCTGTATCATCGGCCACAAATTGCTGCTGCTGCTGTTTAATGCCACAACTTTCGGTACGGATACTCACTCACTCTCTCTCCCTTGGCAAACACATGTCGGAGTCCTGTCCAGGCAAATCCTGGATGGAGTGCTGTTCAAGCATGTTGCAATAAAACTAAATCGAATTCAAACACAAAGTTCATTTACAGTTCATCAAGTCGGGCTGCCTGAATTTCAAAATTTCGATGGGGGTGGTAAAGAAAATGTGGTTTCCGGAATACTTGCTGCCATGTTCTTCGTCCTTTCGAACTTCTAAACTTGGCTCTTATGCTAAATTAAATGTGCTCGAGCCCTTGGTACTTGAAAAGTTTCTGGTTTGCTCTCGTAGGCGTTTATATGTTAAATTGATTTGCCAATTTAAGTTCAGGTGGGGGAGAGCACATAGCCATAGCCATTGCCTCAAAGTCAAAATAGTTTATTTTGGTTTATGGTAGGAGCGAAGGAATTTGCCATTAGCATGATAATGGCCTATTGATACACATTTATGTTGCATAACACCGAATGCATCTGCGGTTTAGCATTGTCGACGCCAATTTTCGATTATTTTGGCGACACACAAAACTTTTCAGTGGAAAAATCAACCGAAAATACCACGGAAAATTGCCATTGATTTCGATTAATTTCCAATGGCTTTTCTGGTCGCTTTTGCGTTTGGCCCGGGAGTAGCGCTAATTGTGCGTGTAAAACGTATTTATTTTGGCCAATATATACATATATATTTTTTTGTTTTCTTGTTTGCGGTGGCCCCAGCGGTCATCCCCGGTGTTATGCATTAAATAAATTTGCTGATAATTTGATTTTCCACAAAAACATTTTGCCACGTGTTTAGCATACTTTTATGGCCACGCTGAGTGAGAGGAGCCTGGGGGTATTTTTTATTTCTAGCAGCTAAAAGTGCACAATTGGCAGTAAACCCCTTTTCGGACCGCTGCTCTTGGCCATATTGCCATTAGGCGATTTATTCAAGTTCAGTCGAAAGGTCACTCCGCCTGACTTATTTGCGCTCGACTGGCGATTGAAAATCGTTTTAAGTGCAGCCTCGAAATGCGAAGGAATTTCTGCGAAAAGGCGTTGAAGCGTAAAATGCCGCTCAAGCTGAGTAACAGGATTTGCTGACAGTCAAGGAAATGCTAAATTACAGTCTGAAAATGGGAAAAAATACTACAGAAATAAAGCAATTTGGAAGGGGTTGAGATTTATTAAAATAAGTACAAGAAAAGGACGGTCAAAACATAGTCGTTACTTCTAATAAACTCATGTAAATGTGTCCTTAAATATTCTGCAGTACATATATTTACACCAATTTTGACTTTGGTTTTGTTGCAATTTGCGTGCTAATTTCCTGCTACCAGTTTTCACTTGACATTTCCAGCTACGCAATAGATTTGCATATCTTCGGAGCCGCAGCATGTGTGGAATCCATCTGCACAAATCCTTTTGCCATTACTCGCTTCCACTGAGTCCTTATCACTCCATATCCTGTATCCACCTCGGCCCTCAGCCCAAAACTGTTGCCAGGACTCGGAGGCAGTGATGTATCCACTTCATATCGTCTATAGGTTTTGACAGCTGCTCGAGCTGCCGCTCCTGCGGTTGCCAAGTTTTGGCTTTTGACTCCAGCAGACATTTGCCTGGCAAATTAGCAGAAACCAGAGACACACTAGACTTGGCAAAATGGGGTTAGGGCTGTGTCTTGTGGGCAAATAGGGAATTTTCATCACTTAATTGACATTTGAGCTGCGTGGCACCCCCGTTTTGGGATGGTGTTTAGTTGTTGAATTAAAAGGAAGAATATATGTTAACTGAAATGGGACAGGGTTTGGGTAATTATATTTTGCTTTATACACATTTACCTGGGAGAAGCGGAAAATCGGAAAAGTACTATGTGTGCCCGAGACTTTCAATTGTTCCGTGTGCATCTGCCAATTAGAAGCGGGCAAACCAGCTTTCGGGTTTTGGGCTCCCACACAGAAAAAGTGAAACCTCTTTGGCCATTGACGCAAAATGTCACTTGTCGTTGTCAAGCCCAATCCTCATCCTCATCCTCATCCCCATACCCATCTGCATCTAGTTTTCAGTCCAGGCTCATCCTCATCCTTTTGGCTTCTTGTCCCGTCAGCAGTGCGTCATAAGCGGGTTATGGCATTTTCATTTTGAGTCTGGGAATCGAGCTGAAAATGGGAAAAAGGAGCTGATGCCAGTTAGGGTTGCACAATTTTTGGCCAATAATAGTAGTGCCATCCAGATTGCAGTTTTATTTATGGCCAAATGTGAATTAATCTTTTTTTTCTGGTCACAATATAGGAGCAGATTTTCGAAAGTTTACCAATTGTTAAAGCCAGTTCAAAACTGAATATTTCTAATTAATTTTCTAGTTATTTCTGCCAGCAACTACAATCTTTCACTTGACCTTGATTGGACGAAGCCTCACATCCACATTGGCATCTACATCCGCATCGCAAGTCAATTTAATTGGAAGCGGGCACAAAGTGCCTGCTGCCGTTACCCTTTCGACATTTAATTAATATGCAAATGGCGCTGCCTCTGCATGCCGTTCTCGCAGCATCTGGCACTTCACCAGCTCCCAGTTCCAGAGCCACATGCGATGGCCACTTCTTTGCCAGAAGGATGGGGGGGGGGGGGGGGGGGGGG